>JH431364.1:144732-156520 GCA_000239455.1 Strigamia maritima | reverse complement strand
AATTTTCTGCTGGAGTTTCTGCCAAGTGGGAACTAAGTATTATCCTAATCCCTTTAATTAGGCAGAAAATAGTGGGCAGAAACAGAAAAAGTTAGATTTCTGCTCAATTTTCAGAAAATTGGGCAGAAATCTACTTTTTTCTGCTCTGTTTCTGCCAAGTGGGAATCAAGCTTTATGCTTAGTTCCCACTTGACAGAAACTCAGGCAGAAAATTTTCTGCTGTGCAGAAAAGTATGTTTTTCTGTCGTTGGTTCCCACCTGTGGACTGAAAAGTGGGCAAAAAAGTGCAGAAAAGTAGAATTTAAAAATGGATGCCAGCTAAGGAAGGCAATTTGTAAACACTGCTGCTTTCTACACTCAAAATTTTCTGCAGCAGAAAATTTTGCGTCGGAATTTCTGCCAAGTGGAAACCTAGCATTAACGTGGTTTATGTACAAGCGGTTTATGGATAACTGATTATTGGAAAATGATGTAAAAAACGTCATTTCCGCCTAGCGAGAATCAAAAGAATCAAGATAAACAGTTTATCACTTTGGAATTGAATACCATTCAATAGTCCGTCTTAAATGTTGTAACGGCTGTCATTTTTTTTTTTTTGTTATAAATAAATGTGAGATTTAAAAGTTAAAAGAGCCTGAATGTTGATAAATGATTGAGGAAAATCGCTACATGTTGTGTGCATCGCTGCATTTTCTACTGCGATTTCGCTCGTTCAAGCGAAGTGGCTGAATGCGTGCGTGAAGCATAGATAGATAGGGGGACTAGAGCAAACCAGAGATTTTAGGATTTTAACTTTGGTCAGGAGTTTAATCCCAGATAACCTCGAAAATTAAAACCAACCTGGTTTTAGCCGTTTTAGGAAAGTTGGTTTTAGCTTGGTTTTACAGCTATCTTTGAATGACCTGGTTTAACTTTGGGTTTTATTCTAGCTTGAACTTAGCTGGGGATTTTGGTTAAACCAAGTCAAAATCAAAATCAAATCAAAATCAAAAATTAGATTTAGCTGATAAATTGTCTATGGCTAATATATTCCATGAGAATCCAGCTAGAAAATAGTAAAGTTTGTGAAAAATAAAGACAGATTATTTTGACGCTCATCGGCGAACATCGTGGCCGACGTAGGTGCATGTTCCGCGGCCACGATGTTTGCTGATGTCCATTGTCATTATTTTTCGCAACTTTTACCTATTTTTATGTCGATTTCTCATGAAATCGTTAGGATGTTGTTAATGGACGTCCCCACCTACAAAATCTGCAGGTTTTATTTGCTAAAACCTCAGTCTCAGTTTGGAGTCGAGAAACATCATATCACTTCCAAAATGTCTGCTACAGAATGCTAAAACCTGGTTTAAAACGACCAACTGAAGATCGTTTTGTTTTAAGCAGATTTTGGGGTCTAAAACCAACACCAGGCTAAAACCAACTTCTCTAAAACGGCAAAAGTTTCAATTTTTTCAATTTGATCAATTTTAGCCCCTAAAATGATCAAAAATAAAAGTTGGCTTCACTGTACTGCTTTTGACAGTTATCACGTAATTCATTATTTAACCCTTAGATGGGCAACCTATGACACAATTGTGTTCAGCTCTTTTCTTGAATAGGAAAATTTTTTTTTGGCTTATCTTATGAAGCTGAAATTTTCTGACTTTGTTCAAATACTAATAAACTTTATATAAAAAAAAACTTGAAGTATTTGCTTTGATATTTATTAAAATAATTGATCGGCAAATTTTAGCCCCTTAAAACTCCAGCAGAAAAAAAAAGCCGGCTTCACTGCAAATTGGCTAAAGCGCTTCTGTTTAGGGTTACTAGCAGACGATCACATTGAAAAAAGATTGTGAAGCAGGAAAGCCAAGTAAAGATGAAACTCTGTGCGCATGTGCAGTGGCCGTTTTTGGAAAAAACTAGCGCCAACAGCGGCAGTTTTTTCAACCAAATGCAACAGCGCTTTAACTACTTGACCCGAAATATGAACATGATTGTGTTTATGGGTTATCCACTAATGTTGTTTTTAAAGCTTGCATATCCGAGGGTTAAATAAAAGAATTAACTTCGTAGATGTCATTCTTTTAGGGGGGGGGGGGTATCTGAATCTGTAAATTGAATCGAGTTGAAGGGATTTTGATGTTTGTCTGTTTGCATATATATATATATATATCGATTGTCATCCGCGAGATTAATGGAAATTATTCGAAATTTTAATACAATAGTGTGACTCGTCATTTATTTATTCGGTGCAATCTATTTGAATTCTTCATGGATTTAATTCATTAATGCGTGCTTCTCATGGTACGATTGTCGCCGTTCGAAGTGCACAAATCGATGAGCGCATTTTACAACAAATTTGGACTTAACTTACATCGCGTTCGTCGTTCCGGGGAAAATAATTAATTTCCCTCTTAATTGCCCCTTTTAGTCAGACAGCAAGACATGAAAATCCTCTTGCAAATCGATTTATCTCGCGACGTTAATGGCATTAGGCGTTAAATATGGTCCCGAAAGATAAAATGGTACCCACAAGCGCAAGCACTCAGATGGTACCGGGCTACCGGCGTTACAGCGGTTACTTAGGTGAGAAATTGCACAGCTACCATCACCTGCCTTCCTATCGACCACCATCTTTCTTCATAAATGTTCTCTAGATGGCGCACTTGTGCCGCAAGAATGCACACAATGAAATGTAGTGATAACGCACTATTGCAACTTATTGATTCGACATGAAAATAAATGTTTCCCTTTCTCAATTAAATGAAAGAAAGGAGATAAAAATTGAGTTAGCTCGTAATTTACATGTAAAAAACCCGAAATGTGTCGATTTAATTTAATGCTCAAACTAAGTCTTCTCGTGTCTCATTATTTTGCTATTCTTGAAGTAAATTTTTTTTTTTTCGCTTGAAGAAATGGCTGTGTATTTTTTATTTTTTATTTTTTTTATTATTTATTTTTTTTTTGTTGGTATTCTTCTTTTTGATAATACTGTAAAATTAGATATAAAATGTGGTTTCATTTCATTTGGAAACTAGTTATGTTGAGCTGAAGGCGAATAGCGTGAAATTTTTCTGCATATTGTAGGTAAATCTCACATGAACATGATCTTAGCAAATCTCGCCGGATCTGGTAAATAAATACAGGGACATGGAAAATGATATCCGGGATTTCTTATACAAATATCAGGAAAACGTATTTAGCTAATTTGGTGCAAAAGAGGGTTTGCGCAACTGAAATTTGCACAAACGTATCAACGTGATACTTGATTGTTAAAACGTACAGAACGACGTAACAATTAAATTGGTTGATACGTTTAAGCTTGGTTCACAATGAAAGCGTAGTTGCAACATGCAACCGACGTGCGTACAGTTTGCACGCAAAATTTTGGCTCATTGTGAACACGCTTGCGTCTATTGTGAATGAGCCTTTAGGCGTACGGATGAACATATTGTTATGCGCATGCGCATAACAAAGCAATCGGCCTGCTTCCGTTTTTGCAAGTCGCCATTTGCAAAAATGACGGGGCGACGACATGGTAGAAGCCGAGGACGCAGTAATAGAAGCCAAGGACGTGAAAATGAGAATCATCACCGCTACCACCACCAACACACCACCACAGACCACCACAGTTGATGCAATGGATATTTTGAATCAGGTCGAGTGACAGGTTGATTTTTTTGTTTGCGCAAACACTCATCACGTATCAACGTAAACGTATGAATGCATGAACGTACAAACTTATAAATTTTTAATTTATGCATTTGTACGTAATTGTGATTTGCGCAAATCCTCTATTTTCGTTGACCCGATGTGTTAAGTGCGTTAGTGTATCAGTCTATTGACTATAAATTTGGGGAAATTGCAGACTCTTTAATAGTGCTCTGGCGCAGAAGCAGTGCACAGGTCGATAGCCAATAGGAGTTTGTCACAAGTGGTTAACAGAGTTAACAGAGTTAACATATAAATCATTCGTTTCGCTGATCTCTTAGTAAAGCGTGTTTTCCATGCCTGCTATAATTGCATCATGGTGTTCGCAGTGATGAAAATTTGCGTTATCACGCCAATTTCCATTGGTCGATATATATAATTCATATATCACATACGATCTTCCAGGGTACTAAAACCTGTTGTGAATCTATTTCTATGAATTCAGTTCAACTAAAACGAAATTTTTTTTTTTTTTGCTAAATAAGGGAACTAAATCATTTTCTTCGTGATGGAAATGAAATTCGCTGCCAGCAAATGGCAACAATAGCGATTCTATACGGTTGGAGTGACATATTTGCCGATTCTTCAGTGATAGCAACGATAACAGTTATGGAAACAGGCTTTAGGCCTGAATTAGCAGTGATGTCTACCAAATGAATCTAAAACCTGCAATACCCATGAAACAAGAAAACATCTAAACAACATTCAGAAAATATTTTTTAAAAACTTTAGAAATATTATGATTCAACGTAATAATGAATGTGTAACTGTCAATATTGTATAAATATAAAATATATTGTATATAATGGTGAATATTGAAAAAATGTTGACATTATGCAACATTTGTTGTACCATCGATCATCTAATTCAGCATTAGATGTTGATACAACATCTCATGAATGTTGCATTTCAACAACCCATATTCAACTGTTTGATTGTTGTTTTAGAATGTTGATTTAACTTCTAACGGATGTTGTCTATGAACTTGAACATTTAAACATTCGATCAACGTTCAACGTTTTAATTTAACATTGGGTTGTTTCATGGGTAAGTATTGTTGGCAGGAAATAAAGTGAGTGTTTTTGAGGTTTCAGTAAATGAGGTTACTGAGAATAAACATGGTTAAGTCATGAAGCTTTATTAAATATACAAAATATACAAAAGTAGAAAAATAATTCATAATTGCAAATTTGTTTTTTGAATTTGCAACAACCTGCGTCTCCAAGATGTTACGGTCGAGTGATTAATTAAAATGTGCACCTGCTACAACAAACTTTAATGTTTTTTAAGTCCTATTAACTTGAAGGTGAAGAATACAGTGTTATAGGACTAAACATTTTCCGACAAATAACGTGTGGTTAAATTAAAATGTAATTGTCATTTAGCATATGTGGCCAGTTTCACCAGGTTGTTAGCATATTTGTACGAGTTAGATTTATGATTAGTGCAGCCATCTGTTTAACTGCTCAACTTGGTCTCTGATAACAAATGTTTTATCAGAGAAATAAAACCTTTCCAGGTCAATTGTACTGTGATTTAAGTATGCAATAAAAATTTATCTATAAGAAAAGCCTATTCTCAATCACTTCAAGATGACAGCCAAATGACATCACTTCCGGTATCAAATTTGTATAGCGACAAAGATAATCAAAGTATTTCCATCGCTGCAGAAATGACACTAAAGTCTTTTAACCTGAAAGAGTAGAGTGATTTCCATTGGCCCAACCAATGGGAATCACTTTACTCTTTCAAGTTAAAAACCTTTAAAGTATAACTGGAGACACTGGAATTGCTCGAAGTGCTTTTTTTACTGAGTAACTAACGATAGGCACATTCAAAAACTTTTTGTGCAAAACGAGCACGAGTCCTAAACTGCTAAACTCATTCTAAGTATTTGAATGCGCTCGTGCTATTGTTAACACGAGTGTGATGAAATGTTAATCATGTGACTAAAACAAGATCCGGATTAAGATCCAGATTAGGATCCACTTTAGGAATACACAAGATCTTAACCTGGATCTTATTGTAGTAAATCAAAATGGTTGTCTGGAAAAGAAAACTTCAAGATTTTTATCAAACGGTTTTCATTGCAAATAAAGGTTAGAAAGTATTATTTTTGGCTAAAAGTACTGCCAACTTACATTCGCTCGGTCAATGCTTTTCCAAAATGGCTGCTTAAGTTGGCATAAAAAGCTGAAAGAGCACGAGAATCTCTCTTAACACGTGGTGTGAGAGGTCGTGCTATTTTTCTCGTTTTAACAGCTTAGCACTAGATGGAACACGAGTCACATGACCAAAATGGCACGAGAATCTCGTGCTATCACTCATAGCACGAGTCGTGCTTGAGTTTTTGAATGTGCCTACTGTATTCTCTCGGAAACAACGGCATGCCGCAGTAATTACGAGTTTAACCAGTTTTTGACAAGTAGACAACTGGTCAATTAACAATCAAATGGACAAAATGCCGGAAAATTCGAATTATCAGGTACCCTGGTCCGACTCACCATTATCCGGCATGCCGTTCTTTCCGAGGGACTACGGTAAAAAGAAGTGACATCACTTACAAGTTAATCCAATCCAGTTTTATCTGTTTTCTAACGAGAGCTCTGTTGGTATTGGCATCACCTTTAAATCCAACACAGACAATGAGAAGAGAGAAGTGCTTTGCGTATTGCAAATTTAAACAAGATTTTTGTTGGCGATAGCGGCATTCTTTCTCCACACTAAAAATTTGATGCATTCCATTTAACACACTCTATTCACATTGTCCTAGACTGCTAGACAATCTTATTTTTGATACCGCAATCCCCATATGAGTTGCACCTAGCATTTCTTGCAGTTAGAATCCCATAAAAGGCAAGCCCCAAATGAAACTGTGGCCCATGGGGTCACCTTTGAGGACCCATGCAGCCACCTTATGGCTCCATCAGGCTTCACAGTCGCGCAAATAACAAGAATTCATGAAAGGATTTGTACATGCACAAAGTGCTAGGAACAAACTACGCCCATCCCATCTACTTACTTGTCTCAGGTCACTGTTAAATGGGAGAGAAGAGACAATTAAACCATTTCGAATGCAATTCCCACTGTTGCAATACAAGACAATGTTCATGCACTCGAGGGACTTGTATCCCTGGACCTTCTTATTGATAAGACTAAAAGAGAAAGTGCTACAAGCCTTTTTCTTCTTTCGATCTTCTTGTCACTTGTGATTGATAGCTAGCACCACTCTCTATTAAACAATTATCTTGCTAGTTATATACTTAAATAACTAAAGGAGTGGATTGGATCACAGCCAAGAGCAGAGTGATCAAATGTAATACAATAAGTGGTATCATCATGTATTGAGCTTATTATATTATTAATTGATTGTATATAGTATTAAGAAATGATCAGCAACAAGTTGTTATTAGTAAAATTTTACTACCGTATTCCCTCGGAAATAACGGCATGCTGGATAATGGCGAATCCGACCAGAGTGCCGGATAATTTGAGTCAAAAATAGTTACAAAATAGTCGCTTATCCATATGCCTATACGCGACTATTTTGTGACTATTTTTGACTATACATACGCGTATGCATTTATTCATAAATTTTTACTGGAGCCATTCTTAAGGGGGAAAACCTAACTGGTAAATTCTGCAATAGAGAGTTTGCGCCCCTGCATTAAACATTATAGTTATGAGTTAAAACCTCATAACTATAATTATAAAAAGAAGAAAAACAAGCGCTTGCGCTGACAAAAAAATATACTTATAGTTACAGGGAAGTGGTTTATAAAACCTGTACGGGAAGCCAGTGTTGTTTATAAAACCTGTACAGGACAAATCTCAATCATCCACAAAATCATAGAACAAATGTCAATGCAATAACGGAAAAAATTCATTAAAACATGACAAACACAAAAATATGTAATAAAACCTTAATGATTTTCTTGTTTCAGCCCCCAGTAATCATATTTTGAAGTTTTTTGGAGTGGATAGCATCATTTAACCATGATATCAATCCTAGAATCATCGGTCTATACCGCCATTTGGAGTTTTCCAAAATTCGTCGGCGCCATTTGCAATTGTGGGCGGGACTAGTTATAACGGGAAGGCTTCGGATTGGCTCCACTATTTTTATATCGATCGTGCAGGAATTAGAGTTATGAGGTTTTCCCTATAGTTATGAGTTTATAACTCATAACTATAAGGTTTAATGCAGTGGCGCAAACTCTCTAATGTGTAATATGACCGTAATATAAATGAATTCATTAAAGTAGAAATATATAGTTGTACAGATATTTTCAGTTGTAATACCACAAGCGCTAGTGTGATTGTCGAAATAAGCTTGTAACAATGAATTTTTTTACGCGGTAGAAATCACGAGTGGTTTTACCAATGAGTAAAAAAATGAATGGTTGCAGGCTGTTTCGACAATCACTAGTGCAAATTCTCGCGAAATCTCGTAAAATCTTGTGAAATCTCGTGAAATCTCGTGAAATCTCGCGGAATCTCGTGAAATCTCGTGGAATCTCGAGAAATCCTCTGAAACATCACCATTTTGGGATTGGGGTGGAGTGGCTTGCTCTGACGGCTAATTGTTTCAGAAGTGAATAAAACAAATTTATTTTCGGATATTTTTTTCATGGTGCTAAATAATCAAAACAATAGGCGCGCCGACCAATGAGATTCGACCAGAAATTTGAATTCAACGAATCCGCGCGTACCCTCTTGTCGATAGTTTTTATGAGTTTAGATTCTCTACGTTATTACGATAAACGATTTTACAAAATGTACGTTTTGGCACTAATTCGATTTTTACGGCACGATTCGATTTTTACGGCACGATTCGATTTTTACGGCACGATTCGATTTTTACGGCACGATTCGATTTTTACGGCACGATTCGATTTTTACGGCACGATTCGATTTTTACGGCACGATTCGATTTTTACGGCACGATTCGATTTTTACGGCACGATTCGATTTTAACGCCACTGTTTCAATTTTTACGGTAAAAACGACTAGATGTCCGGTTTTCGAAATCTGGTCAAACTCGGTTTTTCCGGCATGGCGTTCTTTCCGAGGGAATACGGTAAAATTGTTTTATTTTTGGGTTTCTTAATTGGATTGGATTGAAAAGGAGTTTTCGGCTTTAGGTTTTCATATAAAATCATCTTTTCGATAGACAATTTGAAAGGAAACCTTTGTACTTGTCAGATTAAATGTAAACTTTTGAAAATTGAAATCAAAGTAGACATTACAATAACAAATAAAAGATAAAGTTTTAAAATATATTAAAATCTGCGATGCTTCTTGTCTGACAAATCCGATACTGATATCTATATATTGACAAAACAAATAAAGAAAACTTTATTTACCTACTCTTATCAAAATTGAACAATATTAAACGTATAAGTCTATTGTTCCTAAGCCTTTAGGTGGTGTTTGTTCAATCGTCTCAACGAATAGTCAAATGCTCGGCTTTCAAGTTAGATCTTCAAGAATGATATTCCCTTTGGACAGACCAGAGCCAACCAAGAGGGAAAGTTAAAGGGTTACTAAGCTAAAAGATGGAGAGGAGATGTTGAGAAGAAATCAACTTTCATTCATCAAATAACTAAAGGAAAAACCAGGCGAAACAACATTCGGATAACATTTCGACAGACAAGTTGTGGTGACTCAAATGGGTCCGCTCGGAATTGTTTCGTGCTATTTTACAATAATAGCATATCTAATATATAAGTTGATCATCCTGTTCATAGACGGATGTTTATTTCGCTACGTGTGATTATATCAGATGGTTGCCGCGTGCTGTAAATAACAACCCCATTATACTAACACTACTATACCACACATTTCAATGGTTGTGTCGGTACAACGGGATTTGGATTGTATAAAATTTAGGCACCATTTGCAAAGAGGAATGCACAACTAGGGTTTCTCATATACCGGCCATTTCGCAAAACCGGGATACCGGTATTTTTCGGTATTTTCTAATTTTTTTTTTTTTTTTTTTTTTTACTATTTTTTTATTATTTGTTTTTATTGTTTTGTGTACATGTATATATATTAATGTATAAATGTAATTATGTACAATTTTATTCGATTTTTTTATTTCTCAAGAAAAAGAATTTTAGGAAAACAAGTGCATGCAATGATTGATCAGCCAATCTAGATCTGATTTTCGTACAAAAATTACTGGCAATAGAAAAAATTCGACTCTCAGAGGATGAATGACAACCTTAATAACACAGAATTGAATTTATTTTATGCGGACGATACTCATGAAACGTTAATTGAAAAGAAAATGTTCACGATTACAGAATTATTTAGTGATATTGGAGGAACCATAGATGTATACCTGGGGATAAGCATATTCACAATTGCTGATTTGATCAGTAATCTATTTCGGGGTTTACTTTCCACTGAAAAGTAAGCCCCATATACATTACACAACACGTGTATGTTGCGAACATGCAACGTACGAGCAACGTACTCGCGTCGCGTTAGGCAGCGCGCATTTTGAGAAAACCGGTACCAATACCGTCTAAAAAACGGTATTCGGTATTGCTAAAAACCGGAAAAATACCGGTTTTTCGGTACCGGTATATACCGGTAGAGAAACCCTATGCACAACCACACAAACCAATGAACGACTCAATCATTGCAATGTGTGGTGTGGCAGTCTTATTATAACGTGGGAGCGTGACAGACAACTCTCGCCTTTTACAGGCACACAGCTTCGTTTTGCAACAATTGCGGCAACAAATCATTGAGCTAATTCGGCACACAGATGGCGCTGATTGCTTGGTGTATTTATGACGTCATGAATCCTGCAGTTTAATAGTTTGGCACATGAATTGCACTCAAATCAAAGGGCTGCACACGAATGGCCCAAACATAAAAACTATCTTGTCACACACACATGGCCAACCAACGGCCTTAGAAACACCGAGTGACCCTGCTAAACTCTATTTAACAATTTGTGCACGAAACTCCCTTTGGTTAATGGCCTATGCATCGTACAGAAAGTATATATTGTGGTATCTTATTTTAATCCTCTAGTTGAGTCGAGTCGAACAATTATTGTTTCGTAGTCCAAAAATGTGTATGCCATTGTTAACGAACGAAAACGCTCGTAAAATATTTGAAAAAATTCTTTACATTTGGCTTTTTGTATTGTTGCGCACATTTTTTGGCTACGAAACAAAGATTTTTCGACTCGGCTCGACTAGAGGATTAAAATAAGATACCACAATATATACTTTCGGTACAATGCAAAAAAGTTCACTTTTCAGTTTCGTGCACGAATTTTTAGATAGAGTTTAGTTCTAGTTAATTTGTTAACCAGCCTGTGCTGCTGTGCATGTACTTTTCGAACCCAGCTACTAAAAGGTGTTATGCGCATTGCGTAAACACACTTTTAGAAGCAGCACACATCAGATTGGCTGAATTAGCTAAGACTGAAAGATGCAATTTTTCATTCTTGCAATACAAATTGAATTAATTACGCAGCAACTAAGATGGAAACCTAAGGAAATTGTTCATTAACAACGCTGAACTAAAGTGAAAGCAAGACACACATTAAATGTTTTCTTCTACCATAATCGATTAACTTGAGCAGTGTAAACGACAGCTTAAAGCCTCAATTTAAACAGAAAGAAAAAATATCCAAAATATACAATATACAAATCCTGTCAGTTTCTTACATAGTACACAAATTGAATCCGAAACTGATGGAACAAGAAATGTAAAAATTGATGAAAAAACAAAACAACAACGACAGGTGTTTTATTTTAGCTCTGTTTTCTTAATGTGTTTTCTTAATCATAGAACTTTTCTGTTTTCTTTGTTTTCTCTTCTCCTTTCATCAAATGACCATTTTCTTGCAGTCTCTTCTGGGAAATAAGATGGTGATTTGTATACAGAATTATATTTTTTTTCTTTCTTCTATTTCTTTAATTCCCACTAGGTTTTCTTCTCTTTCTATTCAATTGTGGATCTGGGTTTGTGCACTTTGTGCATAATTTTCTTGTTTAACTTGTCCTAACTGCTGCTTTAGTATAGTTTAATGTCTTGCACTATGTAAACAGTTAGAAGTGCT
>JH431364.1:95342-137963 GCA_000239455.1 Strigamia maritima | reverse complement strand
AAAAAAAAAAATTTGCCTTATTTTGAATTTCATTAAATTAAAAAAACATAGAATCCAAGGTAAAAATGTGGAAATTTTTTTTTTTTTTCTTGTTTAAATAAACATTAAAGTATCATTTACGGGTTGCAGATGTGTTTTTAAGCAAATGTTTGTCGCTCATTTAACTTGTGTTTAGAAGGCAAAATGGGGAAATCGATGCGTGAAGAAAATGCCTTTTCCTATCTGTCACAAAGTAGTTTTGAAAATGCAAAACAAAACCAGGGTCATCTAAAAATAACTTGATCCAATTTGGTAAAAATTGTTTTTTTTTGTTTTTTTTTTTACTATTTATTTACATAGAAAAACATTTTAAAAAGATTTTATAAAAATAAAATTATAAAATGACATTTACATAATCGTAAATTAGTATTTAACTAATTATGATGTTTCCTGGTATCGTAAGATTATATAAAGATGATGTTTTTTTCTCTAGCGAGGAAACATGATATCATTTTACGCGATCATGCCTGCAGAGTTTAATTTTGAAGTTGCATGAGATTATCACCAGGTGAGTTGACACTTGGTTTGTGTTTGATTTTTTTGCTTGAGCTTGAGTCAAGTTTGTTCTACAACTTTTAATTATATTTGCTTATGCTACTGGAAAGTCAACATTATGATTGTGCTGTTTCAAGGTGGTGTTGCACAAAGGTGATGGGAAAAGAAGTTAAGCAAACGGAAGATAATTTAAACGTGTAAACAGTAGCTTCGTATAGAAGAAATTCCAATCAGGCTATTGCATGATTAACTAGGTCCAGTGAGGTTTTCTAAAAAAAAAAATAACCTTACGTAGATTGTAAAGAAAAAATTGTTTTTAGGATCACAAAACGGAAAAAAAAAATTCAGGGGTTACAAAACGGTCAAAAAAAATTTCAGGGGTTACAAAACGGCAAAAAAAATTTTAGGGGTTACAAAACGGCAAAAAAACAGCAAAAACAGGAGAAAAAACGCACATTGCAGCAGAAAACAGCAAAAGACACATTGAGGGTTAAAAACAGCAAAAAAAAAACGCACATTGCGGGTCAAAAACAGCAGAAAACAGCAAAAAACGCACATTGAGGGTCAAAAAACAGCAAAAAAAACGTACATTGAAAATCAAAACAGCAAAAAACGCACATTGAGGGTCATAAAACAGCAGAAAAGTGTAGTACTGATCAAAAACAGCACATTGCGGGCAAAAAACGGACATTACTGGTGAAAAACTGTACAAAAAAACGCATATTGAGGGTCAAAAAACGGACATTACTGGTGAAAACTGTACAAAAAAAACGGACATTACTGGTGAAAAACTGTACAAAAAAAACGGACATTGAGGGTCAAAAACGCATATTGAGGGTCAAAAATCAGCATAAAACTGTCATTACTGGTCAAAAACAGCAAAAAAACTCACATTGCGGGTCAAACACGGACATTACTGCGGTAAAAAAATAACAGTATAATAACGTGTAAAAACACTGATAATAATGTTTCTCGAAAAACAGTTTTACACAGTCAATTTACATTTTATTTAATAACAATTTATTTTTGTGTTTCGGCTATTCTTTTATGTTTTACCAAATTAAAATCGATATGGACGGAAATCTTAACCGGGGTTGTTTTAATAGAGCGGGTTCTAATTACAATTCCACCAAGATGAAGCCGAGCAATGGCTCACACTACCGAGTGAATAACATTGCAATTAGTGATCATTAACTGATATATCATTGTTAACTAAATCCTGAGAATATCTGTTGAAATAGCACCTCTTTTTCAGTGTAAGTTTCCTTCTTTTTCAATTATGCAATGTGCGTGGAATTCTATACACAGTAATTAAATTGAGTTTCTCTTATGTTCTAATAAATTAATCATAGCTAAAGGATGTTTGGATTATAATGTTTAATTAATGAAGGAATATAATGGGCGGATTTTCATTTCCGTCTTGTTTTTGACAAAAAATTTAAAAAAAAAAAAAAAAAAAAAATTTAAAAAAAAAAATTACATACAAAAATCGTAGTACCCAATGACATCACCATACAACTGGTGAATGAGTCTGAATTTTAAAAGCTATAAAACGAGTTATTATCATTTCTAGAATTGCAATTTCCTTTCTATTAATTGTGGTTTGTCTATAATTCATGTCTGCAAACTCATTTCCCATTGGTTGTTGGTCTGTGAATTTTAATTGGTCATTATTCTCTGATTTTAGCCTCCTGTGGAAACCTACCCCAGTGATATATAAATCAGTTAAACATTGATGCTTTAATAAAAGCACTTTTTCATCAATTTCAACATAACTGTCCCCTTTAACCTTTAATTTCCTCTTGTAACATATTTTCCCACGATACATAAATTCTTGTTTATTTTTATTTTCTTAATACAAAGCGTCATTGACAGAGAACTCGTAAACACAATTTTTTCTTACTAACCAAGGACTTATTAGGAAATTATGAGCAAAATGCTGTATAATTTAGATGATGTGTTGTTGTTGTGTGCCTTTGTCAGTGTTGTCTCACTATTGGACATGCTGAGACATTTTTTTTGTCTTGTGTCAGTTGGATTTTTCTTGGTTGTGGACTTGTGGTCAATTGCATTTTGATTCTTGGCACACGACTGTCCAAATCAAGTTAGTTGTGGATGTGTAGCAACCCTGATGCGTCTTCTGGTCGGTTTTTACTCCCTTCCCAGTCCCTTTGTGGGAATTTGCTAAGGGTAGGCAATTCTTTATTTATTCACTCTATTTTCTTAAATTTTTCTTTTCTGTATTTTTATTTGGAAAATGAAGAGTGATTTGGTTGTGTATTGGTAGTGGTAAGCTCCAGCGACCTTTTTTTCAGTTAGGTGCGGTTATGTTTCGGTGTTTACACTACTTCTTAACGTAACGCAAGAAGGCTGCGCCAGTCATTGTGGGTTTAAAATCACAGATGTAAACTTTAAAAAATTTATTTTGAAGAAGGAAGTAACGTAAGCTTACGACAACCAATGAATCTATAATAAATCTGATACAAACAAACACATTTGACCATTGATAAACACTACCTTCTTTCCCCGAACATAACGCCATGGCGTTATAATCGAATTTTATGAATTACCAGTTTAGTTTTGAATTCAAAACTAAACTGGTAAATTTGAAAATTCGAATATAACACCATGGCGTTATATGCGGGGGAAGACGGTAGGCTCATTCAAAAACTCTAGCACGACTCGGGCCAAGACTCATAACACAAGATTCTCGTGCCATATTGGTCATGTGACTCGCATTACACATATAATACGAGTGGCATGACCAAGGTGGCGTGAGAATCTCGTGTTATGAGTCGTGACACGAGTTGTGCTGGAGTTTTTGAATGGAAATAGTGAGAAAACGAAGACAGCTGCTTCTCGCATCGCACGAAGCACGAGATGGAATGAGAAATTGCGTGATTGGTCCGAGTGATTGGTCAGTTTACATTTACTGTCTACAAACAGTGTGAACAAAACCATACTGTTACTTTCCTTAAGTTACGTTAAATTTTTGTAAGTTACGTTACGTTCAATATGAACTTTGGGTTAGCCAGGAAAAAATTGTTCAGCGCCCCCTTTTCGAAAAATCCGGGGTATTTATTTGCTTGTTTAAAGTTGCTTTTTAAATAGTACTTTGCTTTTCCGGTTTAATTTCACTTGATTTCATTTGCAACCAACATTTTATCTTTGTTTTAAACATTGTTTATTAGCTATACGAGCATTTTAAATTACCTCTCACCCGAGATTCTCCTTTTTTACTTTTATTTTTTTTTCCCATCCATTTCTCACATCTTGTTTATGGCCGCCTTTTATTTTAATATCTGCTTAGTTTCACTCTTCTTCCCTTTAACAGGCTCTTGTTAATTTGAGGCAGTGTGAAATAAAAAAGGGTTTGATGAAGAAAAATTGCAAGAATTTGCATCAAATCCTCTGGAAACTGTTTTTAAAGGGTTGTAAAAAATAAAGCAAGTGGAAAATATCGGTCAATTATTAATGTTAGAAACTCTGATTTTGACATTTTTGGAAAACTTAATTTTCCTTTCTTGATAAATGAGTATAAAATATGAAATATGGATGGCAGGAGGTGGAGGTGTAATAAGTTAAAGAAAAATGGAAGTTTAAAAATTTATACAACCAATCACTAAGCTCAGATTGTGTTGTAATTAGCATCAAAATGAAAGTTTTTTTTTTTTTTTTATTTCATCAATCTTCATGAAAGGTTTTTTAGTATAAATTTTAAAATTTAAAATAGTAATAATTTGTGTGGATTATAAGAGAAATTGTGTTTTTAATTAATTAATTAATTTTTAATTATTTTTGTTTTGTTTTGTTTTTAGGTAAGATGATTCGTCTATTTACCACTAGGGACACATGAAACAAAAGATTACATGTATTTTTTTAATTAATTTTTGTTTGATGTTGAATTTATTAAGGTAGGTTTAGTTTTAAGTTATTTTGGAATGAGAGTTGAAAAGTTCACTTTTTTTTGTGCTTAATTTAGTCAATATCAAAGAATGTACACAACCATAGCCTTCAGTGCTTGGGTAATGGTGATTAAATGGTAGCTGGAACAGAAAATTAGAAAATAGCAAAGTTTTGGTAGAGTGGAGGGATTTGATAATTTAAATCTGTGCCATCAGTAGAGAATATTAAATGGCACGTGATTAGTGATTGCAGAAAACCAATGAACATGCTTAAAAGCTTTAGACCCAGAAACTTCAGCATGGAATTATTCAGGGTTTAAAGTCTTATTTTTTCATATGTGCACTTCATTGATTACCAAAAGTTGGGTTAAAAATAATTCCCCAGACACACAATTCCAATTCTGCAAATGTCAGGGATCATCACCATACTAAATTGAAGATTTTAAACAATAAAAATCGATATTTTATTGATTTTTCAATCAAAAATGTATTCAAGTATTATTGTTTCTACTTTAAAACAAAAAAGTGCATCAGTTTTTACTGCAAGTGCAATCTGCTAGGAAACACATTGCTTTTGGCAGCTAACAGCTACTGACCTGTTGTGTAATACTTCAGACACTGATATTTAGACATTAGAGGATTTGCGCAACTCAAATTTGCGCAAACGTTTGAAAGTATTTTTCATACGTAGATACGTTGATACTTGATTGTCAAAACGTTCAGATCGACGTAACAATTGAATTTATACGTTGGCACGTTTAGGCGTACGTAAGAACGTATTGTTATGCGCGTGCGCATAACAAAGCAATCGGCCTGCTTCCATTTTTGCGAGCTACCATTTGCAAAAATGACGAAGCAACGACATGATAGAGGACGAGGACACAGTATTAGAAGCCGAAGATGTGAAAATAACGAACCATTGCTGCCACTACTACCAACACACCACCACCATTGACTGCAACGGGTATTTGAAACAGGGCCGAGTGACACCAGCATCAGATCGATGTTGTTACGTTGTTACGATGATATTTTTGTTTGCGCAAACACTAATCACATATCAACGTAAACGTATGAACGCATGAACGTACAAACGTTTGTACATTTCTAGGTTAATCCGTGCATGCAAATCCTCTAGATCAACAAAATTTAACGTCTGCCTAGTCTCAAACCCAGTAATGAGATTGGTGACAGTTTATTGCACTAGACAATGCTGAACTAAGTCTATAGCCCATAAAAAATTAGTAGATTATATTGCTGCAACTTATACACCAGTTAATTGATTGTAGGGTATAAAAAAGATTATTGGAATTTCTTTATTACTCACCATTTGTAAGTATTTGTTGTTCCAGTGGAAAATCTTGATTTTATGCATAAAAACATTGTCGAGGGAAATAAGTTTAGAACTAATCTTTTATTACGAGCTTGTTTTCTACCTTAAGCTATCAATCATACTTAGCGAGCCACAGTGCGCAATGACTATATAGATGAAAATAGACTTTCCGTAAAATTTAGCCACTGGCTATTGCAACTTTAAATCTTGAAATGCATACATGTTTGCTTTAATTCGTGACTTTCATTAAGCATTGAACAACAATAATTCACGTAGCTTTATACTTGAAACCGCTTTTGGATGATGCGTGTGTTAGGAACAGCAAGAGCTCAGTCTCATCAATTTTCAAAGAACAAAGAACATTAGTTATTTTATTTATTTTAATGGATTATTTATTTAGCGAATTTATTTAGTTGGCTTTCAAGTGGATGACATGGTGGTGCATACAGATACGAAACGATTGAAGAGGCCGAAAGTATAATGGTTTCAATTTTGAAATAATCATTTGGTGATGACGTATTATTGATGGTATTTAATAGACACACAGCGTTTTTTTAAAATGAAAAAAAAAAAAGAAGAAATTATTATGAAATTATCAAAGAATTCGAAATTTTAATATAATTTTGTTTAAATTTTAATGTTTTATTAATTTCGTAACGATATATAAAAAAGATTTTGTGACATTTTAATGTTGATTTCTCATGGAATCGTTAGTGTGTTGGTCCCCACCTACAAAATTGGCAGGTTTTATTTGCTATAAAACCTCAGTTTGGAGTCGAGAAACATCATGCTCGGTCTATCGTTTTCAAGATGGATGCTACGGTTCTAAGCACACTGCGCAGATTTAATTTCAGAATTTTCGTTTTTAAATTAACATAACTGTTAAAAAAAAAGTCGTTGCGAGAAAGGCAACACCTAGATTGAGGAATCTTTAGTTAGCTGTTAAATGATCGAAATTACACTATTGGTTATTGGTACTAAGACACAGATAGTTTTGTTTAACGCCATTTTTATCGGAATTTTGACGTAGTTTTTGATTCAAAAGCGTTGTCTGTGCATAGCCAGATGTCGATCACGATTCAAAATCAAGTTCACCTTCTTGCCAAAAAAAATGGAAACCAGCACTTTTTTAAAGTCAGAAAATGGAAATTTCTTAATGCTTAGTTCCCACTTGGCAGAAATTCCGGCAGAAAATTTTCTGCTGCAGAAAATTTTGAGTGCAGAAAAGTATGTGGACTGAAAAGTGGGCAAAAAAATGCAGAAAAGTAGAATTTAAAAATGGATGCCAGCTAAGGAAGGCAATTTATAAACACTGCTGCTTTCTACACTCAAAATTTTCTGCCGGAGTTTCTGCCAAGTGGGAACTAAGCATAAAAGCTGTAATACTGACGGACAAATGGTTTTAAGAGGATTTATAGGAATGGTACAGCTATCATTTCGTGTAAAATTTTTGAAGATTGATTAAGTAGTTACTGAGAAAAAAATTAAAAACCACCAAAATCAGGTTTTTGCAATTTTGACAATATCTCGAGAAGTGTTGAAGATAAAATTAAAAATTAAACTTATCTAGGATGTTCAATTTCTCGGGCAATTTTTCTAAATTGGATGCATGGGTCTGCGAAGCCTTCCAAAAAAGTCATAATGGAGCTATGTAATGGTTGTCAACAATCAAAATTTTCAAAAAATTATTATGACCAGAATTTTATTCCAAATCCAATGATACTCCAAGATGTTTAACGGCGTACATATCTCTAACACATCCAGGATGTATGGCTTAATTCATCAAGAATTCTGGTCATAATGATTTTTTGAAAATTTTGATTGATGACAATCATTACATAGCTTCATTATGACTTTTTTTGAGGGCTTCGCAGACCCATACATCCAATTTAGAAAAGTTGCCTAAGAAATTGAACATCCTTGATAAGTTTAATTTTTAATTTTATCTTAACACAAAGAAACACTCTATCGGTATAACCAAACTGAAACTGAAAAACAAGAACCACAGACCTCTTGTTTAATCAGTAGCCCGGGGCTGACTCGAGGATGCAGAGTTGGTTTACCACTATACCAGATTAAGTAGCAGTTTTATAAACAAATTGGGTGCGTAAATTTAAGACCTCGTCTGGCAAGAATGGAGTGATTACAGACATTTTGCACGGATTGATGTTCTATTTTATAGAATGGTGGCAATTTAAGTAGATGGATGTTTTTGTGCATTGTGGGTGAAAAGAATTTTTTTTGACTTTTCAAACGTGTGATCAATAAAATGAAATCTTTTACTCACTTTTGCTGATTGGGAATAGCACGCACTCATCTATAACAAACAATGTTTGTGCGTGAGTCACATGTCTAACTTGGGATCGATGTTAGCTTCTGCGTTTAGCTGATTCTGGGAGAAAAGTTTCTTTAGGAAAAAAAAAAAAAATTAAAGATTTATAATAAAAAAAATATTAATTTGGGTATGTTTTAGATGATTTCTAGTGACAGAAGGAAGTGAGTGTAGAATTTTTAAATAGATTGCAAATAAGGAAGTAGGGCTTGAAAGAATAATTCAATCAAAACTGCGGTTGAGCTAATTTAAGGCAGTCAATTTTCCACTGCAAATTTGTAGTCAGTTTTTTTGGTTCATTATTGCTGTGTGATGTTATAATGTCGTTTGTGTAGCGCCATCTAGGTGCGAAGAGAGGGTGAAGATATACTTTTCGTTTTTTTTGTGTGTGAAGAATTTGATTTTAAATGACAAAATTTTCCTTTTCTGCTTTTTTTGCAGAAAAATCGGAAATGATATCCTAACATTCGTAGCACTTTTGCAAAGATGAAATTTTTTTGTGGTTGGGCTACTTAACAAAAATTGAATTTTTTTTGTGCAAAATGAACAGAAATTGACCACAAATGAAAAAAAAAAGATCACTTTTTAGGTGTATAAATATACATTTTAAATGGATTTTTTTTATGTGTAAAATGAATCACAAAAAAGGAAAAAGTGTAAAGAATATAATTTAAAAATTAGACAGTTTGCGCTTTCACGAACGAGATTTTATTACGAACGTGAAATAAATTAATAACAAAGAAATAAATTCATATTTATTAATTATCACGTGTCTTGTAATTAAAATCATTGTTTCAGATTGCGCTCAAACAATTAAACACGAACGAAATCAAAATAAATTCGACAAAATAAACAAATGAACGAGAAACATGGCCTGCTTAAGGCTAGGTTCCCACTTGGCAGAAACTCAAACAGAAAATTTTCTGAGCAGAAAATTTTGAGTGCATAAATGTATGTTTTTCTGTCGTTGGTTTCCACCTGTGGACTGAAAAGTGGGCAAAAAAGTGCAGAAAAGTAGAATTTAAAAATGGATGCCAGCTAAGAAAGTCAATTTGTAAACACTGCTCCTTTTTTACAGTCAAAATTTTCTGCAGCAGAAAAATTTTTGTCGGAATTTTTGTCGGGAACCGGCAATTGGGGATCTGGGTTCAAGTCCCGGTCCGGGCTCCAATGGAGTCTGGGCTGTTTGTTTTTCACCAAGTACTGCAGTTATGAGAACATTAAAGCCATTGATTTCTAACTTTTCAATGTGTTCTCGTGTTGTTTTCTAATTTAAGAAGAAAAGAACTGGCTATATATAATGCAATATTTCTGTTTGGATAATTTGAAATTGATTATTTTGGAAAAGAAAGTGAAAAGGAAATTAAATTGAATATGTCATATGTCATGACATGTCAGCTTTCATATTGGGATATAAGTATGACTTAGGCAATTTGAGTCGGGAAAGTTATTAGTGACTATATCGACCCGATCGAGATCTCAGATTGCGTGCAACTTTTAAACCAAATTTTGTATTGTTTTAAAAGAAACAAAATACAAAAATTAAAAAAAAAAAAAAAAAATTGAAATATTTAATACTGCCACCTATGAGCGCATTCGAGCGAAACTTAAAATATCACTTGTTCACGTCAATTGATCGTGAACCTTTACCCTTGGCTTCAATTTAATTAATTTCTGAAACCAGTTCAATCTGTTCGAGAAAGCCAATAATTAAGTCTCAACTTCTGCATTACAGCATGCACTCACAACACGCCCATAAAAAAAAAAAAATTTTTTTCTTTATTTTGAATACTTTTTATTTTCCACTGAAACATAGTTTGAAAAATCATTAGTAAACTAATTTAAAATTCACCAACCAAGTGCATTCAACCATTGATGTTCAGGATGAAGAAAAAAAGAAGAAAAAAAAAATAAATTCCCAAAAAAGAAAAAAAATTTTAAATAAATGCAGTGAATTCAAGTTGAAATGAAATCAATTTCATCAATTAAAATTCCAAAAGTAAAAAAAAGAAAAAAAATAAAATGAGAAAATTAATAAGAATTTATAAATTTTAATTTTAGTTACATTAAAACTTAAATGTGCATTAAATTAAATACAAAACGAGAGAAATTAAAGGCACGGCACGCCTTGTAGTAAAAAGAATTTCGAAGTTGATTGCGAATTCTACTCGCATCTATCTCTATATAATTGCATTATGCGCACATTCCTTCACGGACCTGTTCTCTTTCTTTACCCCGGGGAAAAATGGCATCTTGGGATATTTTTTTTTTTTTTCTTTATATATTTCATTTTGAAGTTTAGTAGATTGATCATTTCTCATATGGGGTCATACACGGAGTGCTTTAAGAAATAGTGGAAGACTTTATATCCAAAAAGAATTTATTGGAAATTGCAAAATGCACTCACCGAGTGATTAAACGGGGACTGACTACGCACAGATAGAAAAATTCAAAGAAATTTAGTTTTCCAGGTTTTTCCAGGTAGAAAAATATAAATAAATGAATAATTAATGTTAAAAAGTCTTTGAATGGGTTTCAACTTTGTAATTAGATAAAATAAACAAAAGGGATGAGGGAGGGGGGATGGGATAGTGTATTTGAATGAAATTTTTATGATGGAATAAGCGATTAGATTGTATAGAGAGGACTTTTTTTTGTTACGGAGTCTTTGATGGAAGTTTCTAAGTGCAATGAGGAAATGTTTTCTAGAAATGGGATTGGCTTGATGTGGAAATGATTGATGGAATTATATTGGAAAGTTATTTGATGCCATCACAAATTTTTCTTCAAAAAATGATGAAAATATTGATTTAATTGAAAGTTCAAAGGAATTTAAGCATTTTTTTTTCTTTTATTTTCTATTGATATTAGGCTTAAATGAATATTGAAATTGAATGCTTGTAGAATAACTTGTCATGGAAGCACTTTAACAAAACGCAAACATTCTCTCTCCGCTTCCAGCAGTTGAAGTTTGGTTATGAAAGTGGAAACATGACATGTGAAGGTAGATAATTACAATGTTACTGCCAGTATTCCTAAGAAGAAAAAAACTGACATCAAAATGTGGTCTAGTGAGACATGCACTCACTAAATTGAAATCCAGGGAAGTTAAAAGGGGCAAATTGAAACTGGCATGGCGCATGTTTCTCATTTGGACAGATTGTAGGAAGAAACTAGAAGGAAGAAACTTCTTTTCATACAGAAGGATCAGGAGGGATCAGTTTATGAGGTGAGGTGGCCATATGATAGGATTTTTCTCAAAGGTTTTTATTGCTACTTTCTCTATACAATTATTGATTCGCTCAATCTCCAAGATATTACAAGCATAATCATAATGAATATACAACTTTACTATCTTTTGAAAACTTAATTGAAGCCGACTTATGCTATGTGCACACCTGAACCACTTTTCTACGCTAAACTTTGTTTCCAACACAATGTGAAAAACTCCCATTGGTTAGAGCCTTTTCCCAGCGATTGTTTAATGCACTTAAAAAAATAATTCGTAGAATGACCATAAAAGGGCATCAACAAACATAAACGAACGTAAACAAACAAAAAATGACTGTAAAAATGACCATATATGGTGGTTTTTTAATACAAATTTATAAAAAATTTTATTAATGTGCACGGAAACAGGCTCCAGCCAATGGGAGATTCTCGCAATGTGTTGGAAGCGGAGTTTAGTAAGGTTACAGACTAAAGCTACATCTAATGGTTACTTCACATTAGTGTTCACACCACTCTGTAATGTAACGAAAGATGGCTGCGCAGTGCATTGTGGGTTTAAAATTACAGAGTAAACTTAAGTTCCTACTTCAAAATTGATTTTGAAGTAGGAAGTAATGTAACTTATGAAATTAAGGCAACTAATGAAAAGACAGCTGCTTCTCGTGTGAAAAATGAGATGGAATGAGAAATTACGTGATTGGTTGGTTTACATTTACTATCTACAAACAGTGTGAACGAAACCATATGTTACTTTTCTTAAGTTACGTTAAATTTTTGAAAGTTACGTTACATTACGTTAAAGTGGTGAATTCCATTGTTGGAACTTATCCAGAATTCATTATTTCATCTGTAACTTTAGTCTGTAAACGCCCTATAGGATGTGAATTCTGTCTTTGCATCTTGCGAAGAAGAGTTTTCATTAGATTTGTATATGTATTTTCATCTTAATATGGTTATGAGCTCCAAGGCTGGATGTCTTTCTGGGGTATTAAACCGTGCTAGGAACATTCTGTGGGACGGCTTTCTTGAAGACTCAATCTTGCATTGCACCGAGAACGAGGAAACCACAGAAAACTCAGTTGGAGGCGGGTGGCAGAGGTTCTTAGCATAGAAACATTAGGTGCATTCAGGAACTAAAACTTGTCAAAAACGAGTTTTGCGTGTGGTTAGTTTTGTGTATAATTCTGAGTGTGAAAATTGGAAGCACGTTTAGCTAAGTTTTAGGCAAGTTTTAGCTAAGTTTTAGGCAAGTTTTAGCTACGTTTTAGCTTCGTTTTAGCTTCTATCACATGACTTAAAGGCTAAAGCAATCATGTGACGTCTAAAACAAATGGCGACGATCTAACTCTACAACAGTAGAGTTAGATGCTGCGCAGACGAGTGCGCAATTGTAAGACACAACTCGTGTCTCGTGAAACGCAGGAATTGTAGCGTTTCCTGACTAAAACATAAACGTTTCCGGAAATGACGACACATTTCAGGAAACGAAACGAGAGAAACAACTGAGACATGAAAATGTTTTAGTTCCTGAATGCACCTAGTATCTTAAATAAGACAAACATGAGAAACAACTGAGATTCTCAACAGTTCATCAATCAAAGGACTGACCAGCCCGTCACACTTAATGTTCTGATTGGAACGGGTGATCCACTTACTAAACTCCATTTCCAACACATTGCCAGAAACTCCCATTGGCTAGAGCCTTTTTCCAGCGATTGTTTAATGCACTTAAAAAAATAATTTTGAAAAATGACTATAAAAGGGCATAAACGAACATAAACAAACATAAACGAACAAAAAACGACCATAAATGACCATAAAAATGACCATATGTGGTGATTTTTTAATACAAATTGACATAAATTTGTATTAATGTGCAAGCAAACAGGCTCCAGCCAATAGGAGTTTCTCGCAATGTTGGAAACGGAGTTTTTTAGAATGAGCAGATTGAAGCTTAAAATGTCTTCTTACAGTTCCAGACAATTTGCCCCTTATGTAATATAGGGATCTAGAATGAATAGAAGATGAAAACAAATTTGACAAGACTGAAAGTCTCTGATTAGTTGATTCTAACATGTAATTTTAACTAATTGTACATTTTCTGTACCGTAATTTACTTGTTTTGTCAGACATTTCTTTGCTAAATGGAAATGTAACTTTATTAGACCGCACTCACACACAGCTTCAAGTGCGGCTTCAAGTCATATCTAGACCCATTTCTTTTTTCCTTGGGCTTGTGGATAGACGAATATAGTTTCTCCAATGGACAATTCAAGTGTGTGCACTTATGAATCATGAGCAATTGTTCTAGAAAGATTTAGAATGAATTTTTCAAGTTGAAGATGTAAAATAAATGGAGGAAAGCAGTGATTTATTTGAATATAGATAAATTGATTATTTAAATAAATTAAAGTGAAATTAGGCAGGTTAATTAATGGAGCTTTTTCAAAGTAATGAGAAGGGGAAAAAAAAATAAATAAAAATGCAAATTAATGTGATGAGAAAATGAGTAGATGAGTGAGAGAGATTTAAAGGTATTAAATTATTAGTGTCAATAGATTTAATTAAAATTAAATGGAGATTTGCTTGCTGTCAGGAGATGTTGCAATAGATGCATTGCATTAATTGCATCTCATCTGGTGGAAACAATTTTTATTTAATTTTTAAATATTTTCTCTTGAAATCAGAGGAAATTATGATGAGTAACTAATGGTTGGAGTGAAGTTTGTTGGTGTATGAATTGTGATGGAATTTACACTTGTGGGATTTGCTGGAGCAACTATAAATTTTCATCTGTGATGGATTCGCAGCAGACAACCATTTTGAATTGAAATTCATCTTTATTTGGAAATAGGATTGAGCTGGCAAATGGAAGAAAAGTCCTTACAATTTATTGCATGTTGTAAAAGGTTTAAAATTTAACTTTGATGGATTTGTATGAAGGTAATAAAATTATGGGACGTCGAAACTTGAATTTCTAGAGGTGGGATTAAATTTGTAAACGTCAAGTGTAGTCGAAATTTTAATTTTAATATGTGAAAGACCGTTAACAATAACATGTATTTCATTGTTTAGAATATTTTATTGTTGGATATTTATTATTTTATAGCGAAACCAATGTCTAGTTGGCTCGCCTTGTTGTCATGCAATGCATCATGGTCGAACAAGCGAACAAAACAACCATCTTCGCGTGCGCATCATGCGCATGCTCAGAGTTGGAATTTGACCAAACCTGAGAACTAGTTCTAGATCGTTTATATTTTAGGATTTGGAACGTCATTTGAGGAATATTGGAAAAATACGCAACAATAAAATATTCTAAAGAATGAAATACATATATTAAATTAAGATTTTGACTACACTTGATCTTTAAATTAGAAACATCTTTTGATACAGGAGACATAGATTGGCTGCCATTTTGTTTTTGACGAACCCAAAATGTCATATACTTAAAAAGTTTAAATTCTTGTCAGTTAAGTGAAAAAAATCCCTCTTTTTGGCTATTATTTAGTACACTCTTATCTGGAGACTTTTTGTAAGTAAAGAAAAGATCACGTGATTTATATTTTATGGCGAATTTTTACTCTGAACATTTTTAAATAATCCATTATGGATTGTTTATGACAGCTGAATTTTTATTTTAATACGTAAATATATTTTTTTCTTTCATTTATTTATCAACATCAATTTATAACTCTTCAAACATAAATTTAAAATATTGAAAATTATTTTATGAATACATCAATTTTTAAAATTTTGAAATTTTCTAAAAATAAATAAATAAATAAATAAATAAATAAAAAATAAAAGCAATTTATGAATTGAAAAAGTTTTTAAAAAAAAAAAAAAAAAAAAAAAAAATAACAATTTTATTTCTTCATTTTTCCCAAATTAATTCCGAAGAAATGAAAGAGGACTTCGGAGATCATTTGTAATCATCATTTAATTTGCCGG
The DNA here is from genome assembly GCA_000239455.1 of Strigamia maritima. Lineage (NCBI taxonomy): Eukaryota > Metazoa > Arthropoda > Chilopoda > Geophilomorpha > Linotaeniidae > Strigamia > Strigamia maritima. Next base: position 122,677 of record JH431364.1, on the reverse strand, counting down.
AGTTTCCAGGGAGGGGGTGACACTTTGTTGGGTGGAGCTGGCAGCCATGTTATTTGGGCCAAGGCAGAATCAGAATCACGAGCAAGTTGGCGCGGCGCCAACGAGAACCTGCCTCGTCTTTCGGCTTCTTTCTTTCTTCGATTTCTGCCAAATATTTACTTCTTCCTAAAACATCTTTCTATCAGCAGGAAGCTGCAAGCTGTCGCCATCAGACCGATCGACTACGATTTAAAGCGTTCATTAGAAGTGGACAAAAAAACAAAAATGGTGGCAAATACTAGTTGTTTTGTTTTTTTTTATTATCTGAGCACACATCATGTTTGATGGAACACGAACACCTCGAGTGGGCGTGACTGCTGACTGGATATCAATGCCATTTAAATGGTGGAAAAGGGAAATTAAAGTTCAAAATGTGTTTTGGTCATTTGTCACATACGGTATCTTTCCACCAGGATGCGCATTTTAATGAGATAACGATATGTATATCAACATGATACAACGATTTTTGTGGATTCAGTTGATTAACTTTTTTGATTGACTTTGCAATCAAACCAGAAGCCAGAAGAAGAAAAAACAGCTCAAATAACAAATGTCTGAGGTAACATGCGGTAGTTCTAAGTTTCCTAGGGGTTACTTGCCAAAGTGATTTAAATGTCCATGGCAATGAAGTGATGTCTGTTGTTTAATAAATGATATCAAGTGGTGAATGAGGTGGAGAAGTGGTGACGTAACATTCAGTCTCAGATTCTGTTGGAGTTCTAGGTAGCTTAATGGTAAAGCACCCAACCGGCAATTGGGGGATCTGGGTTTAAGTCCCGGCCCGGGTTCCAATGGGGTCGGGGCTGTTTGTTTTTCACCAAGTATGGATGTTATGAGAACATTAAAGCCATTGATTTTTCATCTTATAACAAATGCCGCATATGGGCAATTATTAATTTTGCTAACACATGAAGCAAAATTGTATTACCGTATTTTGTCGAATAAGGGCCGCGGCGTTTGTTACAAATTGCAGCCGTACCCCCCCCTTCCCGGCGTCTATATAGTTTTGCTTAGCTCAACGTAACTTTTTATGTTGTTTTTAACATAAAAACAACTTAAAAGTTGCGTTTAGCTATGCAAAGGCGTTTAATACGTTTAGCTAAGCAAACGTATTAAAACCAGCGCTTAATTCAAACTACAGCCCGGGGGTGCGGCCGTAATTTGAGGGCGGTCCTTAAACAAAATACGGTATACATGATATTAACTTAAGGCTTTTCCAAATAAATACAGTACTTTAAAGAAAAATACGTTAGGTGGCATATCCTACTTATGACTATCCGCAATTTGTTCTTAAGAGCACAGATTGCGATGGAAATTGTAGAGCCGTCGGAAATCCAGCCGATATCTCATGTTAATAGCAAAGTTTAATTTGTAAATTTCACATTGCTTTAATTTATTCCAATTTTTCTTTGTACCCTGAAAAAAAGTGATTTTGGCACCAGCAGTCAAGAAAAGCAAGAAAATGTGACATTTATCAAGTCGTTTTTGAAGGCAAATAGCATTGGTCCAGCCAATCTCTGATAAGGAACAAAGCATGTTAGAAATGTCAAGATTTTTTGAACTTTTTCCAATTGCAAGTACTGTTTACAAGATGTTAGCTAATTAGCAAACAATTGTTGGAAAAATTGCAATTTATTTACGTTGTAACCTCTTGGGATTACGGCTTAGTTTTATTATTAGTTCTATTTTACTTTGCTATGGCAGTTAAACGGCTCTCCCGATAATCTTTGATAGGATGAGTCCAATTAATGGCATTTAATGGCATAAATATCTAATTACACAAATGTTTGGTTTACGGCTTTGAGTTAGAACAAGGTAAAAATGGGAATTAAATGATTGTGCAAATCACGTACCACTAAAACTTGTAATTACTTGAAGTTTGTATAGCTTAATTCCGCATGAGTATATTGCAATTGGAGCGTTTTCTGCTGATCTCTAATTAGCTCCTATAATGTTTCCAAACTAATGCAACATTTTGAATGAATTTACACTTTATTACAACAATGTCAAGAACTCAAGTTTAATGCTTGGCGCAGACATGCAGCGATTTCGCATCACGGCCGATTGCTACTGGTTTTGCGCATGAGCACAAAACGTCACTTTTGTCGTGCGACAAAACATTCTACTTTTGAAAAAAGTACAGTCATTAGGTGCATTCAATTCCAAATGGATAAACTAGGTACATTCCAAATAACGCGACCGTGTCGTGCTACAAACACGGGCTAAAACGAACACACGATTGGTTCTGCGTGTAACTCACGTGACATTTTACAACACGACACGGTCGCATTAGCTGACACGAGACTTTTGGAATGTGCCTACCATTTATCTTGATACTTTTGATTCTCACTAGGTGGAAATGACGTTTTTTACGTCATTTTCCAACAATCGGTTTATCCATAAACTGCTTTTACATAAACCACGTTGAGGGTTGTTTATGCTGCTGAAATCTTGTTTATGACAGCATTCTTGGCAGCCATTTTGGATTCGAGTTTGATCGAGATGGCACTCGATCGACTTTATTAAGAGATTTCAGTGCTTTTTTATATATTTTTTACTACATTACAACTTTTGGTATACTTTAGTGTATACTACTATTTTATAGTAATGTCAACTGAAAGGAGAAAACTACAACAATCCGGACATGGATTTTGGATTAAGAACTAGTTCCGATCAAGGAACTTGACCCTAGAATGTTTAAGTTTGCAACTGCGCATGCACAGACTGAAATTTAATAACACGTTCAATGCTGATTCTCTATAATCAGATTTAATTATGCTTTTATAATCACTTTGGAATTGAACGCACTTATTTATTGTGTATTTTTTCGCCTGGCGATGCAAATCGCATCCAATGAGACACGCGTATTTTATCACATGTTCTAATTGCTTAGTTATGACATCATTTTGGAACAATGTTCCAAAATATTTGTTGATATGACGTTATAACTATACAATTAGAACAAACAATTGCTTCTCGATTCACGCTTAGTCTGCTGTAACAGAGGCAATTTCTGTTGTGAATCGCAGGGCGAAAACGTCGAGAAAATGTGAAATCACTGCATGTTTGCGCCCATCAGCATTAGCCATCCACCCAGTTTACAACTCTTTTAAGAGGAGAAAAATGGAAGTCTTCAGACATTGATCTGAACTGCGATTAACAGAGCTTTCTTTTAGTTCCACTGAGACTTAAGCCATTGGGAGGTGACCAGTAACCTCTGGGAAAAGAAGTTTCGCTTTCTTTTTTTGCCGAATACTTAGGATCCTTAAGAACGTTTTTTTTAAAAAAAGCAACTAAATAGTAAATCCACTTGAAATTTAAGGCCAGCAGGCCTCGTCTGAGGCTAATTCTGTTAGTTTTTCTTCTTTTTTTTTGCGCATTTATTCAATGGAATTTGCTAATTTAAATGCGAATGGAGAAAAATTCCCACTTGACACATGATTCTGGCAGTGTAATTGCCTGTTGGTGATTAGTATTCACAAAACGGTTGTTGTTTTAAGGCAAAGATTAAAGAATTTTCAGTTAATTACACCCGACAGCAATTGAGCAGACGCATTGCGACGGAATGGATTTGCGAGAGAGAGAGAAAGAGAGAGAAAAAAATGTTGTGAAAATGTGGATATGGAGGTGGGATTTTGTTAGGCATTAAGGACGTATATATGATATGAAAAATGCAGTGGAGATTAACTTAAAAAAGGGGGGGGGAAAGAAGCGTGAGATGCAAGTTGCACTCAGTAGATGCCAAAATTCATGAAGTTTGTGATTTAATGCCCAGCTGCTAAGCATCCATTCATTTACCGCATGCGAAAGTGTGACAGGTTATTTCCTAGAGGGGAAACGACTGCTGTACAAGATTCCAACCAAGACAGCGGATATTCCTCAAACAAGTTCAGCGAACTCCGGGGGAAAAAATTGTAAATTGAATTTTTTTTTTGGAACTGGTACGGTATAGTTTCAGTGAGTTAGGTTTGATTTTTGGATTTTGAAGAAAAACATGGATTTTGATTAAATTATTTATGATGAGTAACTTATGAGTAGAGCCCGGATAAATGCAGAAATGCATGTTGTTTTTATTTTTTTGGCATATGTTTGGCTAAATCGGCCAAATTTGGCTAAAAATGCATAAAAGCTAAATTTGATCAAAAATGCATAACAAATTTGGCCAAAAATGCATAAAAGCCAAATTTGATCAAAAATGCATAATTTGACCAAAAATGCATAAAAGCCAAATTTGATCAAATATGCATAAAAGCCAAATTTGATCAAATATGCATAAAAGCCAAATTTGATCAAAAATGCATAAAAGCCAAATTTGATCAAAAATGCATAAAAGCCAAATTTGATCAAAAATGCATAATTTGACCAAAAATGCATAAAAGCCAAATTTGTTCAAAAATGCATAATTTGACCAAAAATGCATAAAAGCCAAATTTGATCAAAAATGCATAATTTGACCAAAAATGCATAAAAGCCAAATTTGATCAAAAATGCATAATTTGACCAAAAATGCATAAAAGCCACATTTGACCAAAAATGCATATTTTTAATGCATAAATATACTTTTTCCGACGGAAAAGTGCCTTGTACGCATTCATTTTTTGTGTTGGAATTTTATCAGACTTGACAATTTTAACTGCAAATTTAGATAACTTTTGAGAATTCTACAAATTTCCTTAAATTAATAATTTTTAGATTTAATTTAGCATATTTTGCTCTTTTTTGGTGCATAAATTTGATTTTTTGGTGCATATTTTTATTTTGCATAAATATCCGGGGTCTACTTATGAGTTATGAATGACTCACTTAAGACCTCTAAACACATTTTTTGAATCTTAATGGAAAGGCGGTATGAGAACTCATTAGTCTCAATGTTGACCCTAGGTAGTCGTAGGAACAAACATCACACATCCTATTATTGGATTAGTAAAATCCAATCATAAATAATTTTCAAGAGTCACAGGTTGACGGCATCTAATGTTAAAGAAATTGGAAAACTGTTTATCCGCAATGTCCCAATAGTTAGACATGCTCCAAAAGATGAAGAATTAATTTTTGAATGCCAATTCCAACTCTGTAGAATATTTTTTGATTTTTTTGAGTTTTTTTTTTTTCCATTTCTAATAGAGGATTTGCGCAACTGAAATTTGCACAAACGTATCAACGTATCAACGTATGTTTCACACGTAGTTACGTTGATATGTGATTGTGAAAACATACAGATCGACATAAGATTTTAGTTCGTCGATATGTTTAGACGATGAACGTATGAACGTATTGTTATGTGCATGCGCATAACTAAGCAACTGGCCCGCTTCCGTTTTTGCAAGCCACCATTTGCAAAAATGACGGGCCAAGCACGTGGTAGAGGCCAAGGCCGCAGTATTAGAGGCTGAGGACGCAGTATTAGAGGCCGGGGACGCAGTATTAGAGGCCGAAGACGCAGTATTAGAGGCCGAGGACGCAGTATTAGAGGCCGAGGACGCAGTATTAGAGGCCGAGGTCCGAGGACGTGAAAATAACGTACCATCGCCGCCGCCGCCAACCCATTGACTGCAACGGGTATTTGAATCACGTTTTTGAATTTGAATTTCAGATTGATTGATACCACGTTGATAGGATGATTTTTTTGTTTGCGCAAACACTCATCACGTATCAACGTAAACGTATGAACGCATGAACGTACAAACGTATAACTTTTTAATTTATACGTTTGTATGTTCATGCGTACATACGTTTTTGTGATCTACGCAAATCCTCTATTGACACACTTGCTTGTTTTAGTGTTTGTATAGTTCTATTTCTTTTTTCCTATTTTTTTTTAATACCCATGTAATTGCAAGTTTGAGTTTTTATTTCATCTTTAGTTTTGAAACTGAAATTGACAGTAAACTTTGTTTTAGTTATTGCAAATAAATCGGGAAATTGTTTATTTGGATCACTGTCAAGCGGATTCCGCTCTTGACGAAGTAGGAAGAAGAAAAAAAGGATAAAAAAATGAGAATTAATCAAGGTAAAAACCCTTTTACTGTAGGCCGAGATAAAAATAAAAGATAAAACGAAAGGAGGGAAAGAAAAACGGTATAGGAATATTTCAGGTCATATTGGTTGAGACCCAATTAGGAAAATAGGTTTTCCTTGTGTGAAATAGTCTCTCATTTTGAGAACACGCCTGAGCCTCACGTGACTCGAGTGCAAATGTCATATCGATCGCTGCGGGCTATTATTCGCTGCAAAATGCAAAGCTTTGAATTTATAACTAAACCACATACAATAAAAACGGTTGACACGGTTCATCAGGGTGGTCTCTGTGTATAATTCACCCTCTTCATAAATTATTATTTGTTTTATCACATCATTAATGACACCAATTGACACTGTGTTTTAATTCAGAGTCACGTGGCACATCCGAGTTACAATAGCGAGGTGATAAATCTTAAAGTTGGTCGGAATTTTAATTAAGTTTTTTATATTTTTTAATCACATTTACTCAGAAGCCGAAAACTTTGTTTTTTTTTATAAGTTTCTGGTTGTGCCGCTGCTAAGTTCATCTTTTTCCGGTTTGAGCTGCCTGAAAGCTATTTCTTGTTAATTTAATTCTCAATTTAATTTCTCAACGAATTTCGGTCGAATGTTTTGAATTTATGAAAATTTTTTGAGATATGCAATAGTAAATCAAAATAAAGAACGATAGACATACATCAATGTTGCAAATAATGAATATTATCATGTATGGTCCTTTTTACTTAAGTCACACTGGGTGTGTATCACTTTTTCTGTATTTTTCCCCACTTTGATGTAGTACCCCTAGTGGAAATTTTAAAACTCGCATGTTAACACATCCAATTGCTGATGGTTCTACGTATGCGCAGAAAACGTCACTTCCGTCGCACGAGCGAACGTTCTACTTTTGAAAAAAGTATGGCCACTTTTTTACAGTACTTTTCCGCCAGGCGATGCAAATTGCATCCAATGAGATGCGAGTATTTTATCACATGTTCTAATTGCTTAGTTACGATGTCATATCAACAAATATTTTGGGTCGATACGACGTCATAACTAAGCATTTAGAACAAACAATCGCTTCTCGATTCGCGCCAAGTCTGCTGTACGATTTCTGTTGCAAATCACGAGACGAAAACGCTAGGCGATGCGTAATCGCAGAATGTCTGTGCATGATGCTGGGCCAGCGATTTGCATTGCATTCCAATTGCTGATGGTTCTACGTATGCGCACAAAACATCACTTCCGTTGCGCAAGAGAACATTCTACTTTTGAAAAAAGTACAGCCATCGTGTACTTTTTCGCCATCCAATGGGATGCGAGTATTATATCACGTGTTTTAATTGCTCCATTTTTTTTTATCAACAATTTTTCCAAAATATTTGTTGATACGATGTCATTACTAAGTAAATTGCTTAGTTATGACGTCATAACAAATATTTTGTTCGCCCCAAGTCTGCCGTGGCAGAGGCGATTTCTATTGCCGAGGCGAAAACGCTAGGCGATGCGAAATCGATTTACTGCTGTTAAGGTGCATTTTCATTTGCGAGAGAATTTTTCGCGCCACAATAAAAATCGCGCTACAAAAATAATCGCGCCAACAATCGCGCTGCTCTAAAAATCAAGCTCTGGCTTTAGCATTTTTATTAGAGCTAAAAGAGCCACTTCTCGCTTTCAAACATTTTGTAAAGACATTTCATGAAATATACATTAGTATGAAATGTTTCGCATCAAATATTGCTGAATTTATTATTTTTTGGCTTTTCTGGATGTGGATGGCATTGATTAATCAAGATTAAAAATTCAAGTGTAGGAAAAAAAATCAGCGCCATTTGCAATTGTGGGTGGAGCCTGTTCAAATGCCAAAACTGTTGGTTCAGATTGTCACATGGCGCGATTTTAGGCGTGATTTTGTAAGCAAAGCTAGACTTGACAGAAGCGCGCGAGAAACAGAATCGCGCCAACAATCGCGCGCTTTTGCATGAAAATGAACAAGCGTGCGATTTTTATCGCGCGATTATTGAAAAATCAGCGCGAGAAATGGCATTTCTCGCAAATGAAAATGCACCTTTACAATTGTTATAAAACATCAATCAATCAAAACTTCACTACAAATCAATCTTTTGGCGAATAGAATAGTACAAAGAAAACAGATTAACATTCAACATGACAATGCATGTATTAGTTTGGATTTTTAACGCCAGACTCTAGACTCTTGGAATGCACTTGACTGTCTTGTTAATCAATAAAATGACAATGCAAAAACTTGCGCAGTTCTAAGAAAATCCACAATTGATGCGAAAATATCCGTTAAATTCGATTGAATTCGAAACCTCTAGATCATCTAATAATCGATCCAGTGTGTCTATAGATTGAAAAAGCAAAATGGAGCGTGGACAAAATAGCCGAGCTGAATTTGCATTTTTGACAGTTTGTTGGAAGAAGCAATTAAATAAAGCTGAGGAATGTTTGTATAATGCAAATGGAGCAAATGGGTTTGCTTGCAAAAGAATTTTTTTTTTTATGCATGAGTTGAAATTCAGTCAAAATGTTAATCGCGTTATAAAGTGCAGCGTTGTTGTGGGAGTTGAGAAAGGAAATTGTAGATTTGGATCGCTGCAAAAAGGTATAGAAATGAGTTAGGATTTTTTTGTTGGGTGTAATGGTGAGGAAAGTGGAAGATGAGGAAAAAATAAAAGGAAAAGAGAGAGAAAAAGAGATCAATGTGAGATATTTGAGCAACGTTTACGTTTGAAATGTTTGTAATTATTTGGGCGTTTGGAGGTGCGAAATGAGCTCGGAGTTTGATTGATTATGCAAATATTTTGATTTTGTTGTGTGTTATTTGTCGATTGTATATAAACAAGAGGGAAATATTTTGATTTGAATGGGAAAATGGGATGATTTAAATGTTGATGGAGTTTAATGTTTAAATGATTAATAAAAAAAAAAAAAAGAAGAAAAGTTAGTTTTATGAATTTTTTAATATAAAAATTAAAAAAAAAAAAAAAAAGAAAATAATTAATGCAAATGTAATTTCTACAAGCAGAAATGAAATAAAAATTGGACAGAATTAAGTCATGCTGAAACCAATTTATATTTTTCTTTTTAGCTCAGTCTGGTGCCAGTCGTTAATATTAAGGTTAAGGCGGTTTTAGCTTTGATTTCAATTCCTACTGGATTATGAATGCGTTTCACTATGATAGACAGTTTGCGATTTCTCGTACGAGACTGTAAACGAGATTTAAAAAAAAGAAATTTATGGAAAATTTCGTTTTTTTAAATCTCGTTAATAAAATGTCGGATCGTGTGTTTGCGATTTGTCACGAAACGTGTTACATACGACGTACAAATCGGCGGCAACAATTTTTAGTAGAACTAAACACCTTATCACAAATTAAGCCTAAGTATTGGGCTTGTGGTTTGTGCAAGGTGTTTGACTAATAACAAAACTAACCTGAGATATTGAAATCGACACAAATTTGGCAAGATTGCAGCCGAAGCGGAGGGAAAATGACGGCAGAATTTCACGACAATTGTTGTATTGCCTGCAGTGCGCATGTGCAAATCAATTCGTATACACGACAATTTGAAACGAGATTTTTGAAAAATCTCGACCGAGACCTTTCAAACGAGAATACATGTAACGAGATTTTTAACAATATCTCGTTATTTTGGCGTTCTTGTAATGAAAAAAGTCTCGTAGGAGAAATCGCTAACTGTCTAATGTAATCTACTTAACTTTGCCAAAATTACAGCCGAAGTGGAGGGAAAATGGCGGCAGAATTTCACGACAATTGTTGTGATTGTAGGCAGTGCGCATGCGCAAGTAAAGTCGTATACACGACAATTTGAAAAATCTCGTCCGAGTGTGTTAGGACGAAAAATGAAATGACGGGAGTCTAATAATAATACAAGTCTCGTAATAATAAAAATCTCGTACAAGAAATCGCAAACTGTCTAATAACTTGGGTCTCACAGCACTTTTTACATTGTTAAGGATAAATAACAAGAAATTAACAGCACAGAGGTGAAATAGGGACAAAAAGAAATTTAATCTATATTATCTAATCAAAATTTCCATGTTAGATTTTTATTCAATATTTTTCTTTTAATATTGGGTGTTGTTAATGTGTTTAGCATTTGAAAGCTTTGCAAACAATGAGGAAGGGGATGATTGATTGAATCATCATTAGTAATTGAATCTGTTGGCGTTTAATTTTGAAGTGGATCTTAATTTTTAAAGGAGTGGAATTCCTGACACTTTTATTAAAGTTTTATGATTTTTTTTTGGTACATTTTTATTTTTTATTTAATGAATTTATGCTGTGTAATTTGATCATTATCAATGGAATAAATGCATAATGAAATTAGTGTCAATCAGGACCAACTAAAATTGAAAGGCGAGGTCTATGCTAAAGTGAAGCGAAGTGACGTATTACTGTATTGGGACTAATAAAATAAATTTCTAAAACAAATATAAATTTACTATTGTTGATTACATCAATTTTATTGAAATCGAATGACGGTTAAGTGTTAAAGGGTTTACGACATAAAAAAAAATTTATGATTGAGAATCTAACTCGTGAAAACTATCGATTTTTACTTGTGATTTTTACCGAGTAAAAAAATTCATTGTTACAAGCTTATTACGACAATCACACTAGCGCTTGTGGTATTACAACTGATAAAAAAAATTAGCTTAGGAGAGACATTGTTGGCCACCTCTGGCATATGGTGCTGTTTCTAAAGATTCATTTTTATTTGCGAGAAATGTCCTTTCTCGCACTCGTTTTTCAACAATCGCACGCTTGTTGATTTTCATGCATGCTAGACTTGCAAAGGCGTGCGATTGTTGGCACGATTCTGATTCTGTTTCCGTCAAGTCTAGCCTTGCTCACAATATTGCACCTAAAATTGCACCACGTGGCAATCTGGACCAATAGGAAGCTGTTTGTAGCATTTGAACAGATTCCACCCACAATTGCAAATGGTGCTGATTTTTTCTCTTCACCTGAATTTTCAATCTTGATTAATCAATGCCATCCACATCCTGAAAAGCCAAAAAATAATAAATTCAGCAATATTTGATACTAAACATTTCAAACTACTGAATATTTCAGGAGATGGCAACTGATTTTTACAAAAATTTTGAAAGCGAAAAGCGGCCTTTTTTGCTCCAATGAAAATGCTGGAGCGACGGGTGATTTTGCAGTGGTGCGTTTAAGTGGCGCTTTTTCACACTGCCACGCGGTTTTCATTATGGCGCGAGAAATTCCTCGCATGATTTTAATGAAAATGCACCGTTACGTCACAATCGCGCACATTCTCGATTTGGTCTCGCTTTTATCTCGCACTTTTTTATATTGTTGTCTGCTCCTTTTCACAACTTCCACATAAGCTTTAAACCTGAAAATATTTTTCAAAAAATTCCAGAAAAATTATTTTAAGGGTTTTTAAACATTGATCCAATGGAGCAATAAAAAATCTGATGTCGTTAAACTCCTTAAAGGAAAGCCAAGTAAGCCAGGTCTCAAAAAAGGAGAGAAATCAGACCTGCACTTTAATATTTCTGGATTTTCTATTGGAAATTGCAATGTAAAAGTCTAATTTAATCATCTTGGGAGATTTGCTGTACCGGATGAGGTAAGATGTTACTCTATAGCGGCTTTCGAGAGGTATTGACCTGGCACGCAACACCGTAGTGGACCATGATGGGCTGATTAGGGATAGTCGCCGACTATATGGTGTGAGTGCTTGCGGATGAGGAATCTTCACGCTGTCCACATCACATTAATAAAGGGAATAAACCTGGATTCAGCATGTGTCATTTTTGTCTCTAAATCATCTCTCTTTTATCGAAAAGCCATTAGGTGCATTCAATTCCAAAGGGATAAACTGTTTATCTGTTTGATTCTTTTGATTCTCGCTAGGCGGAAATGATGACTTTTACGTCATTCTCCAACAATCAGTTTACCCATAAACCGTTTTTACATAAACCACGTTGAGGGTTGTTTATGCTACTGAAATCTTGTTTATGGCAGCATTTTTGGCAGCCATTTTGGATTCGATATTGATCGAGGTGACACTCGATCGACTTTATTAAGAGATTTCAGTGCTTTTTTATATATTTTATATTACATTACAACACTTTTAGTATACTTTAATGTATACTACTATTTTATAGTAACTTTAAATGTCAACTGAATGGAGAAAATTATCCGGACATGGATTTTTGATTAAGAACTAGTTCCGATCAAGGAACTTGATCTTAGAATATTTAAGTTTGCAACTGCGCATGCACAGCCTGAAACTTAATAACACGTTCAATGCTTAAAGCAGATTAAACTGATTCTCTGTAATCAGATTCAATTATGCTTTTATAATCACTTTGGAATTGAACACACCTATTGTATAGTGCGTCATAACCGTAGTTGCTATAGTCGAAAGTGTTTTAGTAGTTAGGAAATGCATGTTTAATCGTTAAATCAGCTTGAAATTTCACTTGAACTGAAAGATGTCATTGATTGAATTATTATAAAAAGAATTTTTAAAAAAAAAAAACTATTTAACATGAAAATTTGGAAAAACACTTGAAAAAATAAAAGATAAATATATAGGTTGTTTGAGGATAAGAGACGCTTATACAAGGATTTTATTGAGGGGGAAAAAAAAAAGAATATTTAAGTTGAGTACCATTAAAATGGATGAACTTTTGAGTTGGAAAATGAAAGAAGAACATCATAACCAGATATAATAATTTTTTTTTATTTTTTTTTTTTTTCTTTCTTTTTTTTAATTTGGGGAAAAATAAGCGAAGTGCAACTAATATTACAGTCGAATGTTGTGCTGCTGCAAGAACGACATTGGTGCAGAGATTACGAAATGCAGAGTGTGTTTTAATTAAATTAAGTATCTTGCTGCGAATGGGAGGGGTAAAAAAAAAGTTTAATTTCCTACTCGCCGAATAAAATGGAATGAGAGAAAGTTTTTGAGCCACGGGTGCTCCAGCAACGATTAGCACGTGAGAATTAGAATAAGTGGTGGGCGTCTGTTTGAACAGAAGAAGAAATGGCAGACATGGTTTTATCTGCACACATTTTGATTCTTTTTCAAATATATCACTTTTATACACTTCTTATTTGTTTTTAATTTTAGTTTCACGTTTTAGTAGATTTGATTAAAGTTGGGGGTTTTTCTTTATGCAAAGTATTGATTTGGATTTGAATATAGAAATACACAGTTTATAAGGATGTTGGTTAAAGTGTAAATAAAGATGTCTGTATGGTTTTTTGCTAGTTTTGAACAATGTTTTATTTTCTATCTCTTGACATATGGTTCGAGTTGATTTTTTTAAAGCATTTTGGATAAAATTTATGAGTTAATGTTGAGAATCTAACTCGTGAAAACTATCGACGAGAGCATTCGTTGAATTCGAATTTTTGGTCGAATCTCATTGGTCGGCGCGCCTATTGTTTTGATTATTGAGCACCATGCAAAATATCCGAAAATAAATTTATGTTTTATCCACTTCTGAAACAATTAGCCGGCAGAGCGAGCCACTTCACCCCAATCCCGAAATGGCAATGGTGCGATGTTTCACGGGATTTCACAAGATTCCACAAGATTTCACGAGATTTTACGAGATTTTGCGAGATTTTACAAGATTTTACGAGATTTCGCGATATTTTACGTTCTACAGGATTTACATTCGGTCGGGTATTTTGTTAAAATCTCGTGAATCTCGTAGAATCCCATGAAATCTTGCGGAATCTCGTAAAATCTCTTGAAATTTTGTGGAATTCTGTGAAATCTCGTGAAGTCCTTTGAGAAATATAGATATAGATTTGATGTTGTTGTAGTTTTTCTCGTTAGATTCTCTTCCCGAATACCACTCGCGCTAGTGATTGTCGAAACAGGCTGCAACCATTCATTTTTTACTCATTGGTAAAACCACTCGTGCATCTAAAAATTGCGACCAGAATAAACCACTCGTGCCCTGCGGGCACTCGTGATTTATTCAGGTCGCAATTTTTGATGCACTCGTGATTTCTACCGAGTAAAAAAATTCATTGTTACAAGCTTATTTCGACAATCACACTAGCGCTTGTGGTATTACAACTGAATAAAGCACTTAATAATATTAAAAGAGAGACATTGCAGCACTAGAAGTAAATACACTGCATATACATATCACTACTGTATCCCTTGCTTCCAAGTCCTGGGAACGTCATTGTTTTAAGTGGAGAAAAATGACTTGGCACCCTGGATGGCTACAGTTTGTCGTTTTAGTGAAATATTACACAAAAAAAGAAGAATAGGTGGATTCGGAAACTAAAACATTTTCATGTTTTACTCATTTCCCTCGTTTTGTTTCTTGAAATGTGTCGTCATTTCTGGAAGTTTGTGGAGTCTTACAATTGCGCAGTCGTCTGCGCAGCATCTAACTTTCCTGTTGTAGAATTTCAGGCGCCATTTGTTTTAAAAGTCACATGACTGCTTCAAGTCATGTGGTAGAAGCTAAAATGAAGCTAAAACATAGCTAAAACTTGCCTAAAACTTAGCTAAAACGTGCCTAAGAATTATACACAAAACACGGTAGTTATGAGAACATTAAAGCCATTGATTTTCAACTTTATTTTCAATGTGTTCTCGTGTTGTTTTCTAATTTATACACAAAACACGCATAAAACTAAATACACGCAAAACTCGTTTTTCACGATTTTTAGTTTCCGAATGCACCTATTGTAAATGATACATACAGGGAGAAGTCCGAAGTTGGACTAGTTCAATTTTGGATTTTGCTGATTTGTACATTAAAGCATGAGTTTTAAAGCACGCTTGTGAAGCCACCTTAAAAGGCAACTTAAACTGCCTTGCATTGAAGTCTACCGGTGTCTCTGGACACTCAATTCATCTCTTCCGATGATATTATTAAGCGGAGTGATCTAGCACTTGAGATATTCTCAGATAAACATACTTCATGTTAGAGTGGGTGGCATGAAGGTTTCAAAAGGGCAAATCATTAATGTTGGATTTTTGGTTACAATGGATATAGATATAGTCTAATAATTAATTATTATGTGGTTGTGGTTGTTGATGATGATTTTGTTGAGTTAGATTTATGGTTTTCAAGATATGTGAACATTAAGTGCTTTATACTTGAATCAGCAATAAAATTAAATTAATGTTACTTTAGGTTAATTTCAATTGATTTTCTCTTTTTTTTTGCATTATCGAAACAATCTTTCATTTTATCAGACCAAGTTTGATGTTGTTATTAAATAGTTGTTTAAATTTAATATCTAACATCAGCTATTATTATTTCACTAAAGCTAAAGGCAAATTTGCATCTAGAATAGTGTTAGTCACAAGACCAGGGTGGGATTCGCAACGTTGCATTTTTTATAGTCGTCCAGAGATAAAATTCTGTGCAGTCTTTATTACTTTTTTAATCTTTATTCATTTCCTGGTAATAGAAGAAAATTGTTACAATACAACAATTATTTTGAATTTTCTAAAATAACCACATACAATCTTGAAAATTTTCTTATTATTGTGTTATAAGATAAGGCTATTGTTTTTCTACATGCTTGTCCTAACTTTTGGAAACATGATCACGCCTTGGGTAGAATGATGATTTTGCTAGGAGCAAATTACATTACATCCTGTCATTCCATCGCTTAAAGGCATGTTTGTTGTTCCTGTTCTATTTCTAGAGGATATTAGGGAAATAAATGTAACTGTGCCTTGGGCAGAAATATGGAACATTACATTCTGTCATTTCATAACCCACAGACATGTTCTTTATGACTTGCTATTTTTCTATTGGTTAAAAACAATTTAACCCTTAGATGGGCAACCTATGACACAATTGTGTTCAGCTCTTTTCTTGAATAGGAAAATTTTTTTATGGCTTATCTTATGAAGCTGAAATTTTCTGACTTTGTTCAAATACTAATAAACTTTATACAAAAAAAATTTGAAGTATTTGCTTTGATATTTATTAAAATAATTGAGCGGCAAATTTTAGCCCCTTAAAACTCCAGCAGAAAAGAAAAGCCGGCTTCACTGCAAATTGGCTAAAGCGCTTCTGTTTAGGGTTACTAGCAGACGATCACATTGAAAAAAGATTGTGAAGCAGGAAAGCCAAGTAAAGATGAAACTCTGTGCGCATGTGCAGTGGCCGTTTTTGGAAAAAACTAGCGCCAACAGCGGCAGTTTTTTCAACCAAATGCAACAGCGCTTTAACTACTTGACCCGAAATATGAACATGATTGTGTTTATGGGTTATCCACTAATGTTGTTTTTAAAGCTTGCATATCCGAGGGTTAACTAATTACTTTTACTCATATTTTTTCTCACCTGCATTTTCTTTGGTGGTGGTGTTTTCTGAGGTGAACTCTGATTAAATTTAATGAACTTTTAAATCATAGTTAAATGGGAGAAAAAAAGAAAAAATGTCAGCCAATTAGAAGCAAGCGGTGCGTAAATTCAAGCGTCGTTTCTTTTCGTTAACGAAGCTAATCATGCTCATTGTATTTCTTTTTACTAAGTTAAAATTCAAATTTTACCGGGCGCTTACACTTAGTCATTTTCTTTATTATTCTTCTTCATAGCGGAAGAAAACATCAGGCGGCGTTGTGTAAAGAGAAACAAAATTCATTAAACCAGCAAAATTAGAATTTTAACATTCCCATTGTTTTTTTTTTTATTATTATTCTAAAAATCAATTTTCCTTAATCTTAATCTAAATTTTTACATCAAGAGAGGTTTTTCTCTTTTTTTTGATTCATTACATTCTTCTGGGCATCTGTCTTGCAATTTGGTGTAGTCATATGATGGATGTCATCCCCTTTTCCCATTTAGTTCATTTCCTCTGTCCATGGAGCTACTAAGAGCAAGCTGTCACAAGCAAAAAGGTCATGACCCACTCTGATTGGGTGAAGCTGAGGGAACTTGGAGACTTTGATCCAAAGACCAAAAGGAGAATTGGACATTGCTGTAATCTGATTAGAAGTAAATGAAAACCAAGAAATGGTCATGTTTGAAGTTCTACCACTCAGAAATTGGCTTACAAGACTCAATTGAAGATTTGCCAAAGCCCGAACAAAATTATTGTCATACATAATGTATGCAAATATAAATTGATTTTCCAATATAAAGCCTAGTACACACACCAATTCAGACTGAAAATTTTAAGCCAGTTTGAATTTTTCCCAGGACAATCATCAACGGAATTTTAAATAATGGATGATTTCGCAGGCAAAATTCCTACTGTGAATAATGTGGTACACATGGTTTGTTGGATGATGTCTTATTACAATTAAATGGCAACTGTCTGAAATATTTTTTGCAAATGGCTACTGTTGAAAATGTTTCTTTGCAAATGCCGTCGATGAGGATGATGAACTATTCGAAAATCAATGTGTCAGCTGTTGATGTTTTCCTCTTTTTGGAGCCATTTTTTACCAAAAAACGACGACCATGTGGTTTTATAGCAACCTGTTAAAAATAAAGATAACCAAGTACCTGGTTATCTTTATTTTTAACCGGTCGCCTAAAACACATGAATTATGGCTAGTTGGAAAGATTTCATGCACGGAAACAATAGCTGGTTGTGCGCGGAAAGAATGATTTTTTCAGCTACGGAATATTTCCTCACAAGGAAAATTTTTTGTGTGTACCACAAAAACAGGAATTTTCAGTCTTTGGTTTCCTGTGCCATTCCATATACGGAATGAGCCTGTGTGTACTAGACTTAATATTAATATTGGATCAACAGTAAAGTTGGTATTTGTTGCACCATAGCGTGATTAGAATGATTGGAGATTGAGAATTAAGTTTATAGATGCAAGCGGCAACTTAGGCCATACACGTCTTTAATCCAACATATTGAAACGATGGGAAATTGAAACTTTATTACTTAAAATTGATTTTTAGGTGGAGAAATTGATTTTGGATTAAACCAGCACATTGAATATCCATGAACACTTTTTGCCGATGTTTTGTCATCGAATTTTTATATTTACTTTATAATTTTTACTGCAATCGCACCGAAGTGTCACACCGAGAGAGCTTGGCCATCTGAGAATAGAATACTATTTCATGTCTGTAAGCCACCACTGCTATCAAATGTCTCACCGATTTATTAATGCTTGAAGTGTAGGAGAGGTGCACCGGAGTGGTAATGGACAGAAGCAAAAACCACCGCTGGAATCACATTACACAAGAACTTTGTTTTTTTAATTTAATACTTCAACTAAGGATCTACAAAAGAATGATGGGAAATCAAATCACCATTTTGAGTTATCCAAGTTTTCAATCACCAGATGGCACTGTTAGTTAAGCCTGCCATATTTTGCAGGCATGTTATGATTTGTTGATTCTGCGAAGGAAGTCTTTTTCTTTTTCTTATTTTTAATCAGATTTGTTTATGGTTATGGTTTTGGCTTTTCCAATAGGAATTGTGAGTATTGAAGCTGTAGGTAAAAATGGAAGTCCTAGAAAAGGATATGCAATTACTTTTTTTTATGCTGGGAATGAGTTTTGTATGTTTGGAATTGAAAATTGATGGGAATTTATCAAGATATACAGTTGAATGCAGCATTGGAATGTATTGGGATTACATAGATGGAATTGAGAATGTGGAAAAAATAATTGGGAAATGCACTGTTAGGTTTGGGAGTTTATAAAACTCGATTCAAAGAGATAAGAATGGGCTTTGCAAATGCTTTGAATATTTTAGTGGGCTATTCATAAACTGTTTACATTTCATATTTCCTAAAGAAAATTTATGGGTAATGTGAATGGACTAGATAGTCGAATTTTCATACAAATTTTAACATGCAAATTGTAAATTTTCTTAATACATGAAATTATAACTTCAAGTAATTGAAGAAATTATTATTATTCACGATTTTTTTTTTTTTTTTTTTTTTTTTTTTAAGGGTAAAATGTGTATAATTTTCATTTCCAAAAAAAATTTTAATTTGACTAATTTTTATTTTTTTATTTTATATTTTTCTTTTTAGGTAAGTCCATTTACTCAATTTTCAATGCAAGTGGAAGGAAGAAATTCATAAAATCATGAATAATTGGAAAATTGCAATTTCTCATTGTCAAGGTATGAATATATCCCACATACAACAGACCATATGACCTCAAACAAAGTCATTTCAATTTTATCTCTCTGGTAAATGTGGTTTCAGTAATAGGAACTTAAACTAGATTGATTTTACACAAGAAAATGTGTATATCTTGTGTAAATTTACATTTTACATCATTGAAAAAGTAATTTTTTTCTTGCTTCACTTTTTCTGGTTGCTAAACAAGAAAGGTGAGTAAGGTCACACGCATAAAGGGAAATGACTATAAAATGGGGAAACCGTCAAAGGGTAACACAGATTGACATTTATTATCTCAAATGGAAATTGGAAATGAAACTTTAAAATTTAATTTAAAACCAACCATAAAGTTGCAATTTGCAAAGGAGAATAATTTTATTTTTCATATTTTCTCTGCATACTATTTTCAGTCTGGTGATTTTAGGTGATAAATTACTTGAGGGAGGGGGGAATCAAGTGGGATCACTGTGATGACAGGTGCTTTGCAGGGAAGCAAGACTAAATGGGTAGTGCTAAGAGGCTAAGCCACCTTGACAAAGTATTGAGAAGATGGGTTTTCTTTTTTTTTTTTTTTACTGTTTCTTATTATTCTATTCCCATAACACTAAAACTCATCACGTTTTGTTTGCTTAGTATTGTGGTTAAAAATAAAAGTGCAACGAGATTGGAACGGGGGAAAAATTGTTAAAGTGGGAAATTTATTTCGGAGTGGATCCGAGTTTGAAAATGAATTTAAGGTTTTATGTACCGATTTTGTTGTTGGTTTTTAAAACGATGATGTATTGCATAAGAAGATTTTTTTTTTTTATATTTTAATAAAAGAATCATCATTCATATCAAATAGAAGATTTTGTGCAGCTTAGAACGCAAAACGGTTGCATCAGTGTACTGGAAAGGATACAAACAGAGCGAATATTTTGAAATATTTCAAATTTTACATTTTGATTGAATTTTTACATCAGCGCTTAAACCACTTATGGTGATCGATTATGAGAAAAATATACTTTTATATTCTTAGGTGAGTTATTGCCAATCGCAATATAGTGACTAATTAGAGGGTTTGCGCAACTGAAAATTGCACAAACATAGCAACGTCTCAATGTAAGGTTTTATGCATAGATACGTTGATAATGTTGGTTAAAACATATAGATCAACGTAACAATTAGGCATAGTATGAACGTATTGTTATGCACATGCGCATAACAAAGCAATCTGCCTGCTTCTGTTTTTGCAAGCCGCCATTTACAAAAATGACGGGACAACGATACTGTAGAGGCCGAGGACGTAGTATTAGAGGCTGAAGACGTAGTATTAAAGGTCGAGGATGTAGTATTAGAGGCCGAGGACGTAGTGTTAGAGGCCGAGGGCGTAGTGTTAGAGGCCGAGGACGTAGTATTAGAGGCTGAGGACGTAGTGTTAGAGGCCGAGGACGTAGTATTAGAGGCTGAAGACGTAGTATTAGAGGTCGAGGATGTAGTATTAGAGGCTGAGGACGTAGTGTTAAAGGTCGAGGACGTAGTGTTAGAGGCCGAGGACGTAGTATTAGAGGCTGAGGACGTAGTGTTAGAGGCCGAGGACGTGAAAAATAACAAACCATTGCTGCCACCACCACCAACACACCACCACCATTGATTGCAATGGGTATTTTGAATCAGGTCAAGTGACACTAGCATCAGATTGAGTGACACCACGTTGTTACGTTGCTAAGTTGATTTTTTGTTTGCGCAAACACTCATCACGTATCAACGATAACGTATGAACGCAGGAACGTACAAACGTATAACTTTCTAATTCATACGTTTGTACTTTGTATGTTCATGCGTACATATGTTTTTGTGATCTGCGCAAACTCTATTAATTTTGAAACCTCACTCATCCTTAGTGAAGAGTTAAATCAAAGCATTTAATTGTGAATAAATGAATAATTAAATAAATCTCAAGCTTTGAAATTATTGAGATTAGTTATAATGGTTTTTACTTCCCTTCTATAGATGGATAAATTGAATTGAATTGAATTGAATTGAATTTCATAAAGGGACATATGAAAAGGGTTTTGTTGAACTCTTCACCTTTCCAATTATCCCCTTCCTCTTCCTTTTTTTCCAATTCCTTTTTATATTATAAGTTTCCATCCAGCTGTTTCCTAATCCCCAATAACCTTCCTTCTGTCTTGGAACTTTAGTTTGCCAATAAATGGCTGCCCTATCACATGATCCCAGGGGTGTGTCCTAATTGGCTGCTATATAGCTCTCGTTCTCTGCCTCGGATCAAGTCCTGGGTATAATGAGGTGAGTTCTAGGAAGTCATCATTTGGTCATGTTTGATTGGGTCTCGGCTTGTTCTGTCACTCTAATTAAAGCTTGCCTGGTAGCAAAGTTGGAAAGTTACTGCCACTGACTGTCAGTGGACGGATATCAGCAACGTCTGCACTCAACCAGATTTACAATTGATGAGAAATGAGAATCTAAAGACTGGGAAAACCAAACGATAAATAAACTGAGTGAAGAATATATTACACTTGCTTTACACGTGTTCTGTCACTAAAATGATTTAATTTCGACTAAAAAAAATCTAAAAAGGAACGATGACTTGCAAAACACCATACCGTCACCAAAGCAAATAAAAACAGTAGGTGCGTTCAATCCTGGAAACGAAAGTCACTTATTTGTCATAAGGGTCTTTTATAAGACAAGTATGACATTATTATTATTATGAAACTTTATTCTGTACATCATTTACTCTATAGTTACATGAACATGCTTTTCTGGAAAATGACGTCATCATTTCTCAAGTGGAAAAGTGAAAAATGGAGTATTCACTCTAGTTTCCACTTTTCGACTCGATAACTGATGACGTCATTTTCCAGAAAAGCATGTTCTTGTAAACTTAGTAAGTGTAGCTTTTGAAGGGGGAGTTAATAGTTAATACATAAGTATGGCGTAAATGACGTCCTAGTTGCCTTATAGAAGTGACTAAAGTGACTTTAGAGAAAAAGCAAATACAACTTACTTCTTTGCCGCATAGAAGTCACTTGTTTTTACTGCACATGCTCAGTTAAAACAACTAAAATGGCTTTCCCAAATTGACACATCACTGTTGTACACTTTGGTCAAATGAAGAGGAAACACAAATTGCTAATTTTTTATCAGAATTTCCTTACAGGAGACAACGATCAGGTTAGTAAATTGCTTTTGCTCGATCAAACACAAATCAGTAGCCATTTTGGTATGAGCAAACAAAGCTGTGTGTGCATGCACAGAGTTGGTTCATTGAGAAGTCAATTTTCCATAAGGATGATAAGAGAAGTGACTTATTCTTTTCAGGATTGAGTGCACCTACTGTATATCGAGACCTTTCCCTTAACATTTCATTCTGTTAATTTCCACAAAAATTCTGCAGAAATTCTGCACACATGCACATGGGATGAGAGCGATATATAAACTCCGTTTCCAAAACATTGCAAGAAACTCCCATTGGCTAGAGCCTTTTCCCAGCAATTTTTTAATGCACTTAAAAAAAATTTCGCAAAATGACCATAAAAGGGCATAAACGAACATCAACGAACATAAATGAAGATAAAACGAACAAAAAACGACCATAAACGATCATAAAAATGACTATATATGGTTGTTTTTGGTGGTTTTTTGTATAAATGAACAAGCAAACAGGCTCCAACCAATGGGAGATTCTCGCAATGTTTTGGAAACGGAGTTTAGATGATTAATTGACGAACCAATAAACTGTGTCCATTTTGAGACATGGGCAAGGAACAGTTCCATTATTAATTATTTATTAAATAGTTAATCTATTTTTAATACCACTTAGATGTGGTAATTTGTTGTAAATCTAACGAGAATTTATATAGGATATGTGCTGAATTGAAATGACATTGCCATTAGACTGATGGTAAAATGCATGTTGAATTGCACAAGGAGATGTTTTCTGTCATTGGAAGTTCTGTGCAGCAGTCTTGAATAATAGCATTTTCTAGCCACGTGTTTGATCTTAAACAGACACACATTTCTATTTTTTTTTATAGTTTTTAATCTAAACTTTTATGCTTTTCTAACTTTGTTGGTGATCATTTATTTAAAAGTTATTAAGGTTTGATTACACAGCTTTAGTGTTTGGTTTAGCTTGCAGTAATAGTGCTTTTATTTAAGAGTATTTATCTTCTCTGCTTTATGAAATGGTGTCTGCTTTGGCTCTAAGACGAAGCGAACGAGCCAAAAAACGAATCGATTATGCCCTGTGCTGATTATCAACAAAAGGAGTTATTTTCCATATAAAGTTGACACTTAAACAAGTTGTAAGTGTATTTAGGTGTAAAACTTGTCCCAGGTTGCACAAGACCACTTTTTAGATATAGGAAAAGCACTTTATAGTTGTTTGTAAAGGTACTTTTAAATGCATAATGGGATTTTAAAGATGCATAAGAGCATTAATAATGGACTTGTGTGGTAGAGGTATACAATCCTTGGAAATAGTGTTATTTTAAACATGTCCCAATTGCATAAAGGCATTTTTACAATGCATCAAGTTAGTTTTTAGATATATACTAGTATAATAAACATATTGTTGATGCAGAAAAGCAGATATTTAGATGCGATATTAAAGAACTCTTTATGTAGATTAATGCTGGAGACACACGAGGCGCGAACCGCATCGCTTTGCGATTTTGAATGACCCTAAAAAATCGCTCCTGATTGGCTGCGATTTGGAATCGCAATCAAAAAAGTACCGGCAGCATGTACTTTCAAAATTGCTTGGCAAAAAGCGATTTTAACCGGAAATGAGCGGATTAAAAATCGCAAAGCGGCGCGATTCGTGCCTAGTGTGTCTCCAGTATTAGGGATTTTTAGGTTCATAAAGGCAATTTAGATGTACGAAGGCATTTTTACTGTTAAACCCCGCACATTCGTGGGGTTATTAGCGAAAAACCACTATTCTTGACCTAAAAAAAAATCAAGCCAGCCGATTTTTAATTCTGGGCTTAAATACGCACATGGGCTTATAAACGCATATAAGCCCATTGGTTTTAATGGGCTTATAATTGAAAAACCGCTATTTTTGACTTCCGAAAAAAGTCTAGCGGGCCGATTTTTTGCCATGGGCTTATAGGCGGATATAAGCCCATGGGTGCTAATGCGGGGTTTTACGGTAGGTGGAAATGTTTTTCAACAGTCTCAGTTGTTTACTGTAACTTAAAGTGGGCAGTACGATGAAAAACATATGATGGACCGGGCGACATGTAGCTACTTCCTTTAATATTTTGAAGATTAAATCCGGGTTTTCTTCAGAATAAACAAAAAAATCCTGTAAAATCTAAAGGCTGGTTCACAGTGAACGCAATGCCGTTTCCAATGAGCTAAAATTTTGCATACAAACTCTACGCTCGTCAGTTGCATGAGCAGTTTGCATGCAAAGCTAGACTTAACTAATTTGAAGTATTGCGAGCTTTTTTCGTGGAATGTGACATATGATGCACAGCCAATCAAACGATTCTCTTGTGATTCTCCCAGCCAATCACACGACATCAGCCATTTTGCCTCGGTAGATGTGACGTCATTCTACTTCCTAGTGACCGACGTCATTCTACTTCCTAGTGACCGACGTCATTCTACTTCCTACGGTAGTGACCGACGTCATTCTACTTCCTAGTGACCGACGTCATTCTACTTCCTAGTGACCGACGTCATTCTACTTCCTAGTGACCGACGTCATTCTACTTCCTAGTGACCGACGTCATTCTACTTCCTAGTGACCGACGTCATTCTACTTCCTAGTGACCGACGTCATTCTACTTCCTAGTGACTGAGTACGCTCAGTGGACTTAAATGTGATTTAGTTCAGAACTGTGTTCACAATGATGTAAACAACTTTTGTACGAAAAAACATGGCATACATGCAATAATTGACTCGACGCATGAAAGCTACACATCCATTGTGAACTAAGCTTTAGCTGATATGTCAGAATATACTGAGACAAATATCAATCCATGGATCCTTTTCTATTTCTATTTCTCACTTCCCCCACCTAATCAATACTTGTGTTTGTGTAATATTCCCTCCTGGCTCTTATAACATCTGCGCCCCTACTTTTATTTTGAGACTTTACAAACTTTTACTTCGCTGAAACATCATGGAAAAACACTTTAAATTTTGCATTTTACCTGGTTGACAATCATTTTCCCTCCCTGAGATGATCCAATAGTTGAATGTTTGAAATTTTGATCAAAAGCAAGAAAAATCGAATCGGATAAAAAAATCTTATTTCAAGCAGACTTAATTGTGTATTCGGGATCTAAGCAGTGCTGTTAAGGTATAAAAAGTAACTCGTTTTTCCAATTTTTTTCATCTTTCTTCCTCGTGCTTGACGAGCGGCTTTAGAAATTCATCAGGTGCCAGAAAGCACGGCGAAGAATTGTATGTTTTCAATAGAAAATCCATCAGCTTCCGCTTGGTAAGAATGCTTGCGGCCACCGAGAAAGGGAAGGCGGGTTTGAATCAGCTGCTGGTGTGTCTCGAGATCAATCTGTAAGATTCAGTGGAGCAAACACAGAGTTGAAGTTCAGCCGAGCGAAAGACAGATCAGCTGGAAAGAAAGATCTATGCTTGTGGTTGATCACATGTTCGCTTAATAGGCTTGTAATTTTTTTTTAAATTTTTTTATTTTAATTTTTTTTTAATTGTCACGAGATAACAAGACGGGACAATTGATTCACGATATATAACGATGGGTTTCTCGGATTGGACAATTGGGTCTGATTTATCTGTAAATCACTTCTTGGGAGGGACTTTCCTTTAAGTTTGCAATTGGTTGATAAGTGTTTGTGTGGTTTAAAGTCTATTTACCTATAAGTTTGGAGTAACTCGGATTGGTCGGTGGACTGATTGCAGGAAAGTATTCATACCCTACGTCACATGTCTGTCAGTAACCAATGAAAGTAAAGGTCATTTTTAAATAAACCGCGCGAAACCGCCATCTTGAAGAAATAATGGCCCGGTCGAACCACGTGAAACAGCCATCTTGGATACATAGATGGCCCGGTCGAACCACGTGAAACTGCCATCTTGGATAAATAGATGGCCCGGTCGAACCTTTGACGACCGGTCTTGACTGGTTTAGAACTACTTTGTTACGCGCAACACCATTTAACAGTTAATTGCCACGACCAATCCGAGTTACTCCAAACTTATAGGTAAATAGACTTTAGATATGTGGAAAAAATGTGTGTTTTTTGGGTTATTTTTTTGTTTTTGTGTTTTTTTGTGGTTTTTTGTGGTTTTTTTGGTTTATTGGTTTATTTAGCGTTTTTTTTATATATTCCGATGGTGTGCTGCCGTAAGGAAATAAACCGCAAAAGACTTTCTTCATTCTGTGGTTGGACCTTCAAACCGCGCAATTATAATCACCCCGCAATAGATCTCTTTTTTGAAATAATTTTCAATCAAAGACTCTTGATGTACCTAATTAATGCATAATTTATACAAAATAAAAATTATATAGCAAAATATAACTCGAAACTCAGGTTGAAGTTTTCCTTTAAGTCGAGATTGGCCAAGTGCTTCACACCAGCACGATTTAATGTCGCAAAAAGAGTGATAAACTAAACAGTCAGTGTGACTGCTAGAATCCAGATATTTCACCAGATGCATTCAATTTTATTTTTTTCTTCGTCTAAATCAAAAAAAAAAAAAAAAAAAAATAATTTAACCGCAAAAACTATTGAATTTTGAACGCATTGAGCCCAGTAATTTGCACGACCATATCTTCACTTCAAAAGCACTATTGTCAATGTGCAAATTCCATTCTCGCAGGGAATTTGCGAAAAAGCTTTTTTTTTCGGATTTCAAAGACTTTTCAGTTTAAAAGATTTTTTTTTTTAAAAAAAACTTTATTTTTATCAATTGTGGGTGTATGTGGGTTCCATCCACACTAGTATAGTAAGTGATGGATTGCCAGTCGTTTATTCTGCTAGAAGCACAGCCATTATTTGTGGCCATCCATTGCGCTTAATCCGCTAACAGACTCTTGTCAGATGGTGGTTGAATTACGACTGACCAATAGTCGATGACTTAAAATATACGAGTTTCGGTGCAAATCTCGTCGACTGGAATAAATTCAAAATTTTCGACCATTTGATATAAAAAAAAAAAAAAAAAAA
>JH431364.1:82268-95322 GCA_000239455.1 Strigamia maritima | reverse complement strand
AAAAAAAAAAAAAATTAGAAAAGAAAAAAAAAAAAATTGAAAGAAAAAAAAAATTGTCAAAGACTTTTAGAAGTTCGCATGGGATGGGGTATAGCGAGTTTCCTTCGAGAGAAAGGATTATGTGAAACTTGATAGGCGACTGGGTCTTGACATTGTTTGTGATCAGTGTTCCATGCTGCAACTTTTAAGCCTTGTTCTCGTATAAGAAGATTAAATTTGTTAGGACATGCAGAAGCGATGGCAGCGATGCAAGCGGAAGTTGTTTTATTTTTATTTTTTATTTTTTATTTTTTTTTCTTAAAGCTAATACTATTATAGTGATTATTGTGCCACACAATTCAATTGTCCATGGGAATATATGCAAATTTGACCCTACAAATGGGTTAATAAAATTATGCAATTGCAAACAATAACAAACATGTTTTTCTTTACGTGATATTAAAAATTCATGCTAATTTGTATATTTTTGTGATTCGTTATAGTTAAATATTAAAAGGCTAGACTTCGTGCCGGTGTTATAGTCTGTCATCTCTCTTTTCTGAAATATGAATATTTAAAATCTGTTCATCACTCAATTGATATTTACATTAGGTGCGTTCAATCCTGCAAAGGAAAAGTCACTTCTCCTTATATGCCTTATGGAAAAGGGACTTCTCAATAGGGTTTCTCTACCGGTATATACCGGAAAAACCGGTTTTTTCCCGTTTTTTTGCACTACCGAATACCGTCTTTTAGGCGGTATTGGTACCGGTTTTGTCAGAATGCGCAGAAACCAATCCGATAGCAGAAAATCGCTGCCCAACGCGACACGCGTACGTTGCGTGTACGCAGCATACACGTGTTGGGTTGGTTAGCAGCGCTAGTTGTTATTGTTAAAGTCGTCTAGACCTCTGTACATTGCATTTACGTAATCATTTTTTCAAAAAAAATTAATAAATAAATAAAATAATACATAAAAAAAATACCGTAAAATACCGGTTTACCGGTTTTACACATGCACAAATACCGAAATACCAGTATTGAGAAATGCCCGGTATTTAAGAAACCCCCCTACTTCTCAATGAATGTATTTTAAATGTTCAACTGTTGAATAACAATTAGATTGAGTTGATAAATTGTCTATTACATCTTGGCTATTACTGGCTAATATATTCCATGAGAATCTGCTAAAAAAAATAGATAAAATTATGTAAAATAAATGACAAACTATTTGGACGGACACCAGCGAACATCCTGGCCGGCGTGTTTCGCGGCCACAATGTTCGGTGTTGTCCGTACCCCTGATTTGTCGTCATTTTTCGCAACTCTTACCTATTTTCATGACAATTTCTCAAGTAATCATTAGGATGTTGTTTAATGAAGTCCCCACCTACAAAATTAGCAGGTTTTATTCGCTAAAACTACAATTTGGAGTCGAGAAACATCAACGATCTAATCGTTTCCAAGATGGATGCCACTTAAGCTATTTTTGTGAGCACTGAGCATGCGCAGTAAAAAGAAGTGACTTTTATAACGCAAAGAAGTGAGTTGAGTCACTTCAATCATTTCTAAAGGCAACTATGAAATTACGTAAATTATTTCATATTACGTCATATTTGAAATTCAAAAGTCATTTGAGGCAAATAAGTGACTTTTCTTTTCAGGATTGAACGCACTTATTTTAAAGTTGTCAGAATATAAAAGTTAGTATTTTTGTTTGTAGTAAAATTTTTTTTTTTTTTTTTGGAATTTCAATTTCACCAAATCTACATAAGAAAGCCGTAATTAGATGTAAACTTGTCCCAAAGTGAAAATTAACATTTATGAGTAATGTTATTTTACGTATGACGTGCTTTAAGGTGCACATTAATAACTGAAAAGTGCATTATTTACATAAAATACATATAATATGCGGCATAATTAAATAAAATTACCAAAAAAGTGTCAAGAATTTAATTTTCAACTCAAAAGATCCTTTATAAAAAATCATTCTTATCGTTTACTATAACTATAAAAGATGTAGATAATTTTTTGGTTTGTCAAAGCCATTTGGCGCTTCCGGCTTTATCTCGAGAATATCACGAATTGCGAGTGAAACGGGACGTATTGGCGCGTATAAAGGAAATCTCCAGATGCTTTTATTTTAATTTACTGTCCTTGTGATGGGATTTTTGTCTGTTTGGGAAGTCATGACCCTTCCATATTAGAGCCCCATTGAGATGTTTCGAAGAGCCTATGGTGGCAGCAGTTCGAAGTTCGGATGTTTTAGCACAACAAGGTGCAATGTACGTTAGTTGTCATGGAAACTGCTCAGTGAATATGGATTTGGAATTGTGGATTCAAAGGTGACTTTTATTTCGGGTGATACAGAATAGGAGTGCGCGATTTATGGCGCGAATTTGGAGGAAATGGCGGAAATTCAACTTCTAGCAGCATAAAACGAGGTTAAATTGGAGTCTGCGCATTTGGGCGCAGTCACAATAAACACAAAGTATTTGTATTAAAGTTTTATTTGGATTTATGGCAGTTTAATTTGCTTTTCTGCGTTGTAAATGTCAACAAATTGATGTGCAAACGAGCGTGAAAAGAATTAATCTGCTTTGAGGAGTTGTAGTTTTCAAGTTGGCCACTAGGATTTTGCGTTGAATATACTTAAGATGGGTTAAAGTGGGAGTTTGATTGTTGTTTCATTAATACGGGATTATTTTTTTTTTTTAAATTTTAAAATGCAAATTCAAAATGAAGATGTGAAAATTGTTGTCTCTGATTTAGACACTTTCCAGATGTAAATATTCGACATTTAAATTCAAGTCAGGATTATTAAATTTGAGTTAGCAACCATTTAGGGTGATATTTCACACCTTTATGACATGCTAAATCATTCCAAATGGGTTTGGAATAATGATAATGTGAAAAAAGAAATGAAATAAACTGTTTACTAACTCCCATTGCTTGAAATGGATTTTATTTTTATTTTTTTTTTTTTTTTTTTTTTTTTTGTTTTTAATTATGTGATATGGTTGACATTCCGAGCAGCGGCTCAGGTGGTGGGAATATGTGTGTAATTTTCGAAAGGATGAGGGTTATAAAGATAGTGAACATGAAAATAAGAGAGAAGTTTTATACGGTGACCTCTCCAGTGGGAATTGCTGGAAATGTAATAAACATAATCTCATAATTTTTTTTTGCAGTATTTTAACGTGTCGAGGGAAAGTAATTTAATTGCATAATAATGAAATGAGGCATCTAGCGGTATTTAACTTGTTTTTTAAAAACAAAACTCAGATACAAAAAATTACTAAACTGTATCTAACAATTCGTGCACGAAACTCTCATTGGTTAATGGCCTATATGATATGCATTGTACTGAAAGTATATATTGTGGTATCTTATTTTAATCCTCTAGTCGAGCCGAGTCGAAAAATTATTGCGTCGTCGTAGTCCAAAAATGTGCATGTCCTTTGTTAACAAAGGAAAATGCTTGTAAAATATTTACATAATTATAAATAAATAATTTACATTTGGGTTTTTGTATTGGTGCGCACGTTTTTTGGTTACGAAACAATAGTTTGCATTTGAAAATAAAAACCAACCTGGTTTTAGCCGTTTTAGAAAAGTTGGTAGACCTTAAAAACTGCTTAAACCAAAACGATCTTCAGTTTGGTTGTTTTAAACCTGGTTATTGGTTATAAAGGTTTTAGCAGCATTTTGTAGCGGCCATCTTGGATCAAGCATAGTGTTTCTCGACTCTAAACTGAGGTTTTAGCCAATAAAACCTCCAGATTTTGTAGGTGCAGTGCCGGATTTCTGCCTAGGCTTATAAGATCCCGGGGCCCCAGTGGTCGTATGATTCTATAAATTTTATAGAATAACGTAACTATAGTAACATAGACTGTATTATTCTGATGTTTATTAAAGTCAAGTCGATTAAAAATTATATGTTCTGTACTAGTGCATTTAATTTGCTAAATTTCCAAAATAGCTTCGAGATGGTGGGGGGCCCAAATATCAAGTGTCTAGGGGCCCTGGGTCTCTAAGTCCGGGCCCGTGTAGGTGGAGACATCATTTAACATCATCCTAACGATTCCATGTGAAATTGGCATAAAAATAGGTAAGAGTTGCGAAAAGTAATGACAAAACATTTGGCAAAGATCGTGGTCACGGAAACATGCACCTACGTCAGTCAAGAAGTTCGCTGGCGTCTGTCAAAATATTTTGTAATTATTTTTCACAAATAATTTACTATTTTCTAGCGGGATTCTTCATGGAATATATTAGCCAAGATGGAATAGACAATTTATCAGCTAAATCTAATTTTTGATTTTGAATTGGTTTATCTAAAACCCCCAGCCAAGTTCTAGCTAGAATTTAGTTAAAACCAAAGTAAAACCAAGTCATTCAAAAATTGCTTTAAAAACAGGCTAAAACCAACTTTTCGAAAAAAAAAAAACAGCTAAAACCAGGTTGGTTTTCATTTTCGAATGCAATTATCGATTTTTTGATTTAGCTCGCCTAGCGGATTAAAATAAGATTCCACAATATATACTTTCAGTACAATCGCAGTTTCGTACAATTGTTGGATAGAGTTTAGAGAAAAACCTTATTATCTCTCAAATGTATAGTAAGAGGGCACCACAATCAACTAAACTTGATAGAATTCAGTGGTACAACTCCTGTAGATACAAACTAGAAACAATGAACTCTGTAGGAGTTCCCATTACAATTTGATCAAACCCATTGCAAGCACCATGAAAAAAAAGAAAAAGAGCTGAATTGGCAGTCATTTAAATTTGCAACAATCACACTTGTAAATCCATGCAGTAGATGCAGAAGGTTGAATTGCAAAGTAATAAAAACAGCAGCAAATACATAAAACATGGTGTGAAAAGACATTAAATTTACTTTAGCAATTGAGTAAATCCAGTCTAAATTGATGGCATCCCCAAGTTGCAACAACAACATGGTGCTATACTGCTATGCCATTGTATCCGACCATTAATCCTCCTTCCAATTTCTCATTTGGGAAGCCGTAAAAGGTGCGAGGGCGGGTTCTCACTTCATTTATTTACTCAGCAAACATGGATCTGCTGCAGCTTTTCTGAAAATGTTGCACATTGTAAAATTGCCAAGCGAAGAATCCATTGTTTGATGGTCCTTTTAACACATGAGATAGACAATAAAAGTGGGCAAACATTTCGTGTTTAGTAGCAAACTTGCTACACTTGCTATAACACTTTTGAGGTTTTCAACTGGTTTAAGAACAATTGCGTCTTCACTGCACCCTCGAGTGCCATTCAACTCTTTTTTACCTCGTTGTTTACGGCACTTGAGATAGTTAAAAATAATTTGAGCAATTGGCGCTTAAAAATACTAGTTGGGTTGGTTGTTGGCAGCTTTTTTTATTTATTTATTTATTTTTTTTTCTTTGTTTCAAAGAGTTTCACACGTTTTAACAACTCATTTCACTTCTTCAAGTGTTATTCAGGCTTCATGGGTCTTACCGGTTCAGATCTTTTGTTAGCTCAAATCATCACTAAAAGAATTGAGAATACTTTTGGGAAATCTGGCGCTCAATTGTTTAAAATATGAAATACAATGTACCACGTTCAAAAGGCAAAGTTAAACTTAAAAAAGATTACAAACTGGGTGACCCCTGGCTTACTTTTTACAGTGTATTCCCTCAGAAACAACGGCATAGCCGGTAATTATGAGTTTGATCAGTTTTTGACAAGTAGACAACGGGTCAATTAATAATGAAATGGACAAAATGCTGGAAAATTCGAATTATCTGGCAGTTTGCCATTATATCCGGCATGACGTTCTTTCCGAGGGAATACGGTAGTTATGTTTGATATATCTCTTTTTTAGTGTTACCCGTACATTTTACTTACCCCCAACATTTTTACATGTAAACCTACTTTGTAATAAACCAATTAAACTCTGTTACCAAAACATTGCGAGAAACTCCCATTGGTTGGAGCCTGTTTGCTTGCACATTAATACAAAAACACCAAAAACTATGTTCGTTTATCTTCGTTTATCTTCGTTTATCTTCGTTTATCTTCGTTTATCTTCGTTTATCTTCGTTTATGCCCTTTTATGGTCATTTTTTGAATTATTTTTTTAAGTGCATTAAAAAATTGCTGGGAAAAGGTTCTAGCCAATGGGAGTTTCTTGCAATGTTTTGGAAACGGAGTTTTGTTCATTTACTAAAAGGTTATGGACCCAGCACGCTTTCGATGTTCCAAAATTCGATTTTTGGTGTTTGTTATTACGGAGTTCTGTCAGATAATTTACGGTATGCATAGATATGTGATTTTGGACCGGCTATATTGCTCACATTCGCAACAGCTTGCGATATTGTATTATCACGATCTGTTGTGAGCATGTGCAATAAAAACTTAGGACAGTTGGCAAATACAGTTTTTTGAGAGACTCCTAAGCCATATAACATGTGTAAACCAGTATAGTAAACCAATGTCAGTATATAGCATTGCCATTTTCAAATTTGATCCATATTGACAAAATGTCAAATTATACTTCCATAGATAACATAAACATTATTAGATTGAATATAACAATAATAAAACAAAGATTTTTTGTGATGTAATTATAAAAACAAAATTATATTATTGAACAGAGTTTCATTTGTAAGAATGTAAGAATATTTTACATTATTGTTGTTTATCTGCTTTATTGTTTTCGGATATTTTCGCACTCTATGAAACAAAAGAGAAAAATGTGTTTGCGTTGCTTTTCTTATCTACTTAGAAGATTGGAATCTGGAAGGAACAAGAGATAAGGAAGTGCCATCTTGACCAATGTCCATTTGTGTCTTGCTAATTTGGACCTAGTGCCTTGGCTCGAAGGTGTCCAATTTGCAAGGGTCGTGTCCACTATCTGCTAATTACTCCGTTGATTGGCTGCGAAGCATCAAAGTGCAATGGACTATTAAAACAGAAAAGTGGACTAGTGGCAGTTGGTGGAAATTATCTGATTCAGCTTCTCTGCTCCATAAAACTTTGAGATAATAATAAACCTTTATAGGGCAAAAAAATGTTGAACCATGATAAATATATTTAGTATTTAAAGACTAAAAATCAATATGTTATGAGAAGATTGAGAGAGAGAGAGAGAACAGTTTTTACTGGCGCAACCAGCTACTACGGCCGTACATGTCATGAACTGACAAAAAGGAATCTGACATGTTATGAGAAGAAACATGTTAAAATGTCATATATAAGTAGTAAAAATAACTGTTTTGGCTTCAGACGTCCGATTCTATATTAACCCTACAGAAATGATTTATATTTATATTTCAATAACGAACAATAGACAGTTTGCGATTTCTCGTACGAGATTTATTTTATTACGAAAATGGTAAAAAACGAGATATTGTTAAAAATCTCGTCCCTTTGTTTTACTGGTTTGACGAGATTTTTGAAAAATTTCTATTAGCTACGTTCAATTCATTTCGATTATTTATAATCCAATTATACTGCTATTGCTAAATCCAAGATGGCTGCCTGAACAATTGCAATTTTCATAATCACATGTAGAATTGTAATAGACAGTTTGCGATTTCTCGTACGAGACAAAAAATTAACGACAATGTGTAACAAAAATCTCGTCTAACCATTAAAACAAAGGGACGAGACTTTTAACAATATCTCGTTATTTTGGTATTCTCGTAATATAAAAAATCTCGTACGAGAAATCGCAAACTGTCTAATAGTAGAAGGGAAAGTAGCGAAACACCTAAGCCCTGCCCCTTTCTCTGGTCCCAAAAAAGCCTCAATCTAGAAATATGCCAATTAATTAATATCTATGTGGTAAAACAAAAACAAAGGTTCAATGTTTCAATATTATTAAACATCTTTAGTTATAGTTATCTAGTTATTAGACGGTTTGCGCTTTCACGAACGAGATTTAATTACGAGACACGAGATAATTAATAAATATTAAATAAATTCATTTTTATTAATTATCTCGTGTCTCGTAATTATTAAAATTGTTTCAGATTGCGCTTGCACAAACAATCAAACACGAATGAAACGAAATAAACAAATGAACAAGAAACATGGTTTGCTCAAAAATTGTAATATTCTAGTGTAAATTATGTGTGTTGAATGACATGTTTGTATAAAAAATAGTTATTTGCAAACAAATTACTAACCTGGATGACTAAACACTACCGAAAATACAACGAGCCGATGAAAATCAAGATGGATGCCGCGCTCGCTTCAAATTGCAGAACAATGCGCATGTGCGAAGTTTTGTGCACACTGCGCATGTGCAGAGCATTCGTATTATCAACTAATATACGAACGAATTGAAAAATAAATCTCGTATATTCGTAATACGAATGTTAAATTACATACGAGATTTATTTTTAAAATCTCGTATTTATTTAACCATTCTCGTATTTATTTAACATTCGTAATTAAAAAAATTACGTTCGTGAAAGCGCAAACCGTCTATTTACTTATCAATACTTGAAATCTCAACATCGTGATGGTTAACGAATCTGCTCCCTGTTATTGCGGTGAAAACGTGCACTGGCGCTGTTGTCACTTTGGCTCTAACCCCTTTGTAACAAATTTGATTGGACGATTTTTCAAATACTGACTGTTGCACCAATCAGGCCAAGGAGAGAGCCAAAGAGATAGATACGCCACTGCAATGTGGTATAACACCCGAACTAAGGAGTTTCGCTACTTTCCCTTCTACTATTATGGTAGAATTGTGAATTGGATTATTAGTTGGATGGCGTAAAAAGCGTCAATTTCCATTTTAATAATTGAAAGAATTCTAAGAATTGGATTATGACAGATGAATTAAAAGTAGGCAGTAGGTGCATTCAATTCCAAACTGATTATAAAAGCATAATTAAATCTGATTATAGAGAATCAGTTTAATCTGTTTTAAGCATTGAACGTGGTTATTATAAGTTTCAGTCTGCACATGCGCAGTTGCAAACTTAAATATTCTGGGATCAAGTTCCTTGATCGGAACTAGTCCTCGCGTGCCCATGCCCGGATTGCTGTGCATTTTCTCTTTTCAGTTGTAATCTACTATAAAATAGTGGTATACATTAAAGTATACCAAAATTGTTGTGAAAAATATATAAAAAAAGCAGTTAAATCTAATAATAAAGTCAATCGATCCTTACCTCAGTCTATCTCGAATCCAAAATGGCTGCCAAGAATGTCGCCAAAAACAAGATTTCAGCAGCATAAACCACCTTCAACGTGGTTTATGGAGAAGCGGTTTATGTCTAAACTGTTTATTGGAAAATGACGTAAAAAACGTCATTTCCACCTAGCGAGAATCAAGAGAATCAGGATAAACCGTTTATGACTTTGGAATCGAATGCACCTAGTGATTAATGATTCAAGAGTGGGCATATCTTTTTCCCAACAATATACTTATATAAGTACTTCACTTTTTTTCATGTACCGTTTCGAGGTTTTTTTTTTAAAAAAAAAAAAAATTTTAATTACGAGACATAACTACATAGTGACAGTTATTCAAATTGAATAATTGAAAGTACTTTTTCTATTTAATGATGAATAGATGATGTGAACAATTCTACATTATTTTCCCTCCTCTTTCCTTTTTATTTCTTCTTCTTTCTGCCAGATTAAACTTCTGGTCGAAATTTAATTACACTTTTAGATTCGTTTGTCCTTTTCCCCATCATCAAAATTGTATTATTTCTTTGTTCTTTTTCTCACGCTTTCAAGTGTAAAATTTTCTTCTTTTTTTTCTTCTTTACATCCTTTAGAGTTTGACACATGTTTAATTGTCAATAATTGAAGAAAATTGTAACTTTCTTTTCTATACCTAAATATATAAGTAGAATATTATTGGATAGGGAAGATTTTTTCATCTTATGAATGAAGTTTTTATCCTTTTTTATTCTTATCCTACACTGACAAAAGATTTGTCCTTTTGCTAGAGTTCATTTATTGATTGAACTTTATCTTGTTCTATTCATATAAGTTTTTTTTTCTTCTATTTTCTTCTTTCTTTAACTTTTATCTTTCTTATGCTCGTAAAGACCCAGCTGTTCCAAACAACTTTCTTCTTGGCATCTTTAAGAAGAATGAATCTTTGCAAAGGCAGACGGAAATTAAAGCTCGCGCTCACTGGCTTGGGAATGTGGAAAATATTGTTCGATTAATTGCTCCATTTTCATTAGACTTAATCATCGGTAATAGCTTATGTAAAATGACTGCGAGCACACTACAATTACAGTGTAGACTAGAGAGACTTAAATCTCGAAGCCGACCACAATATTTCATCATGCCATCATTATAGTTTGGTTTCACCAGGTACTATATCAAACCCACAATTTGGCTCTGTGTTATACATTACCGGATTTTCTAGGACGGCAGATTTCCTGTTTTTCTTTTATTTTGTTCTCTCATTTATGAGAATGATCGAAAAATGGCTTAATATAGTATGATTCTCGCTGTTTAGAATCAGAATTGTACGTACTCTCATCGGTGTCATTTGAGGATATTATCGATTCGTTTGCTGGTTTGAAAGGGCAAGACAAAGAATTTATATAGAGGTGGAAAAAGTTGTAAATTTGACACTGGTTAAATGAATGAAACGTTCAATCTATGCATGGGAGTTCTGTTAGTTTTTAGCACGTTATCGTGTGTGGAGATGAAGTTTAATTTAATTTTAGCGCACTAAACTCCTTTTTCAACACTTTGCGAGAAATTCCCATTGGCCAGGGCCTTTTCCCAGCGATTGTTTAATGCATTTAAAAAAATAATTCGAAAAATGACCATAAAAGGGTATAAACGAACATAAATGAACATAAACGACCATAAAAATGACCATATATGGTAGTTTGGGCAAGTAAACTGGCTCCAGCCAATGGGAGTTTTTTGCAATGTGTTGGAAACAGAATTCAGCTAAGCGAACCCAGTTTGCCGAATAGGCCATTTAGAGGTCATTTACCGACACATTTCCCCTTCTTAAACTGACACTAATTGGCCGACAAATTTTTACTTTTTCAATTTTTTGTACCAGTTTAATTTAAACCAGTTATAAGGTTATACTCCATTCACGGAATCTTGAGCTAAATTTTTTAACTTCTAAATGGAAGAATTACTGTTTAATAATCCGTATTCCTCTCACTCTGTCGTGGAAATTAAGGACCAACATGAGACTTTGTTTCCATGACAACTGGAGAGTTATACAGATTAGTTAGCAGAAATTATCCAATGTAGAAGTAAAAAATTTTAGCTCAAGATTCCGTGAATGGAGTCTAGGTTAGCCGTTAGCCCGCTGCAGACGTTAAGATTAGTTTTTCGGTTTTTCGGGATTGCTGATCAGTCCCTCTGTTGACAACATGGTGCAACGAGCAGACGTTTGCAAGTGTGATCGGTAGTCTGATGTAAAAATCAATTTTAGGCAAATTGATGTCGGCAAAATGGAATTAGGCAAAATGGGGTGTCGGCAAACTGGGTTTAGGCAAACTGAAGCCAAATCGTGAGACCAGATGGTGCTTTGCTGCTTTGACGCACAAGTTTTAAGGCGTAAATGGGAACTAAGCTTTAGAAAGGGCATCTTATGCCCTGTTCACACTTAAACTACTTTTGTACAAAACCCACCCACTTTCAGAAAGTCTTGCGTTCACACTTGATCGGATTTTGTACAACTTGGATCAAAATGGCCAACTTTTCTACAACTTCAGTTTAAGAAATCTTTCCTATAACCTGATGTCATGCCTCTAAAACACGCCCTCTGACCAATCACATGACTGACCAGTGGCCAGATTTCATTCAAATAAAATGGCGGCCAAGTGAAGCACATGGGCTGAAGGTGAAATAAAATTACTTCTTGATATTTGGCGATAAAATACAATGTGATTTAATTTCAATGAAGCAAAATTGCATTGTTTTACGAAACAATTGCCAACCGATTAGCCGCCTTGGGCTATAATAGGACTTTCAGGCAATTTCCACAAAACTTCTTCACAAGTGTGAACAGAAAGAAGAAGATGAATTGAAAGTTGTAGAAATTAAACTTTTAGAAAGTCATAACTTCTACAAAAGTGGTTCAAGTGTGAACTAAGCATTATACAGAGTTGGTCGTACAAACAAACGTACAGTATCTTGTCAGTTGATCGTGTAAAATTAGACGCGCTACAAGTTACACGTTGTTTTTATTTACATTTATAACTCGCAAGTTTATTGCCAAAGTGTTGCACTGCATACTTGAACACAGTAACGAGGAAGTGTTTGATATTACCAGCCTGAGGATGACCGGTTAGGTCGAAAAGTTTAGTCGTTTTTTATTAAAAGCAAATATATTTGCTGGTTTTGTCAAAGCCATAAATTACGTTTTTTTTTTTTTTTGTTTTTTTTTTTTTTTTAAATGGAAACATGCAATAAAACAAAACATGTTTCTTCTTTTTTTTTCTACGTGGTTGTATATGAACTTTGTTACTGTTGAATGCAACAATTTAATTTTGATGTTAGATGAACCTTGAGTGTGTAAATTGTCATTTAAATTTCCCTTTCGCTTAAATTGTCTGAACTTTTATGGCTTTCAGTCTTTGAAGATTACAGATAAAATAACGAATTGCTCACAATTGTTCCTATTCAATTCAATTGCCTCTGGATCATTAAGATTGTCAAATTTAGTATCACTCTAAACTTCGTTTCCAAAACATCGCAAGAGACTCCCATTGGCTAGAGCCTTTTTCCAGCAATTTTTAAATGCACTTAAAAAAAATAATTCGCAAAATGATCATATAAGAGCATAAACGAACATAAACGAACATAAAACTAACAAAAAACGACCATAAACGATCATAAAAATGACCATGCATGGTCGTTTTTGGTGGTTTTTTGTATTAATGAGCAAGCAAACGGGCTCCAACCAATGAGAGTTTCTCGCAATGTTTTGGAAACGGAGTTTAGTTATTGTTAACAGATGACAAAAGTCCAAAGAAAAGTCTCAATAGGTGCATTCAGGAACTAAAACATTTTCATGTTTCAGTCGTTTCTCTCGTTTCGTTTTCTGAAATGTGTCGTCATTTCCGGAAACG
>JH431364.1:52302-75696 GCA_000239455.1 Strigamia maritima | reverse complement strand
TTTCCAGTATCTTATTATTAACTTTTTTTTTTTTTTTTTATAAAAACAACTCAAGGATTCTAAAAACTGATGATATAACAGATACAAATCATTTTCAAACAAACCCAACAAAAATATGTAATTTCCACAGTACTGTGTACTAAGGTTTCCATTTTCAAGATATAATATCATAAAGTAAAAACCTTTTAATCCGGAAATCCGTGGAGCACAGCAAAATTGTTTAGTTTTGAGGACATCATCGCTTCCATCCTTAATAAACTGCTGATACTAAGCTAAAGTGGGTTTAGTCCAGTTTTGTCCTACTTTACTTTTAGTGTAGTACAAGTATGTCCGAATTAAAGCTTGATTCCCACTTGGCAGAAACAAGCAGAAAAAAGTAGATTTCTGCCCAATTTTCTGAAAATTGAGCAGAAATCTAACTTTTTCTGTTTCTGCCCACTATTTTCTGCCTAATTAAAGGGATTGGGATAATCGAAATTTGAAAATTGGGCAGAAATCTACTTTTTTCTGCTCTGTTTCTGCCAAGTGGGAACTAAGCATTACTGTATTTTCAAGCACAGTAGACCAAAATTACTTTAGTAAAAAATCATTGGCAATTTTATGTTGAATACAGTTACGTCGTGTATACCATTATACCATACATAAAATTAGACAAAGAAAGAAAAAAGTTCTTTTATTCGACTTTGATGTCACATTAAAAAAAAAAAAATGTTCCCCAATAAAATCTGATCCCCAACTTTGCTTTTAAGCAACGTTAATTTTTCAACCTACTTTAATGCTGATTAACTCTTAAAACTTTTCTCTTTCGCATTTAAAACCATTTAAAACCATTTAAAAACGCCCCAAGAGTCTTTATAGAAAGAAAAAAAGTGTTTGTCTCTAAAAATATACAAAAATAAAAAAAATAAAAAATAAAAAAAAAATCCATTTTAAACTAGGATCCCCCCATCCTGCCCCCTATTGAACATAAAAAAATATAACAAGTTGCTGACAAAATATTTTGTTCAACACCAGTCTCATTCCTCTCTCCCTGTGGCGCCATTTTGAATCATGGTGTGGATTTGTCTCTAGAGAGCGATGCGAGTTTCTTGGCAAAGTAGGAAGGAAGAAAAGAAGCGATATCGTTGTATAGGCGACTGAATTTCCCTCTAGTCCTTTACTCGCAGCATCTTAACGTAGTAATATGTTTCAAATTGTGCACACGTGAAGCGCATACGTTGTTTTACTGCTTATTTGTAGCATCAATTTGTATTCCGTAATAGTTTTTAGTTTCACTTGTATTTTTTTTTTCTTTTTCTCTTTCATGTTTGTTGTGTGCTCGGTGTGGGAATTGGTGGTTGGTAATTTGTTTTGTTTGAAAATAAATCGATATTGCATAAAGGATATTAAGAAAGACATTAAAAGCTAATTTGCAAGTAGATAAAAATTTGGCTTTCTAGTGTTACGTTGCGAGAATATCGTTGTTGCATCACTCGTTGGGGAACGCTAAATTAACACGAGTAAATAAATACGCAGAGATGAATTTACACATCCACAGGGATGAATTGCTGCTGGCTTTTGTTGGACGTATAGTTGACAAAAATTAAGATTTTCCTAAGATATGAAGCAAAAAACAAATTGTATTAAATGATGTTAAAAAGTAAAAAAAAGAAGAATATCAGCGAAAGAATAATACGATAATAAAATACAGCGCATGTTCAGGATTTTACGAAAGGGGACGCTGAATAGTTTTTTTTCTTGTCAATCTAGCCTAACTCAACTGACTAAGAAGGGGCGCTGGGGTCTTCTTCCTACAGATGCGCTCATTGAAAACGTCCTCGACCCAAACGCCTCGAAATTCTGATGAAAAACGTCCAAAAACGCGATTCCCGTAAATTCGACGCAAACTTCTGTTCTTGCTGCCGAAACACATCGATGCCGGTCGGCACGGCTCAATCCCGATGTCCGTCGTCGCTCGATTTTGACGTATCGCGGCCCACGTCGTCCGTGACTTCTCAGCAACACTCGGCGCGGAAATAACAAACCGCGAATGCCGTTTATGATGCACGGTACCGCAAAAACGATTAGTCAATTATAAAAACGAACTTACATAGGGATTTATTCCTTATAAAATATACTTGCCAACTTGGCATACAAGTCGCCATCTTGGCGCACTTTTAGCGAGTGAACACCTGACTTGGTGTCACAAAAAAAGGGGAGTAACAGCAGGTGATGTCATACAGACATACCACCTGTTGCCAGTCACTCAAAAACCAGCTATGTCGTCTGCTACATCGAAATTAGGCAGACGACATTAACAAAAACACTAATAAATGTCACGTATCATCGAGTTATAGTCACAATCGGTTATTAGAAGACTTTGATCAGGAAACTCATGTCATAATAGGTAAATACAACTGTCAATCCAGTTTACACAACTTCAAAACAAATGAGATAATTTTCCCAACTTATTCAAACATTCTTTAGAAAACACAAACACTTTCTCAACCCATTATGACAGTTAGTCTGGGACATCTAATGGTTGTCTACACTTAAAACCATTAGGACCAGTGCCCCAAAACAACACACATAATTAGTAAAGTACACTCTTCACATGCTATTAGGTTGTGATCAATGCCACTTATGATCACACACCCAAATACTATTAAAATAACACGAGACACTAAAGACAATTAAATGGATGCAAATGTTTTGGCTAATAGACCGGTCATACGACCACACTCATGACAGATCACAGAACAGATAAAGACAAATCGCAGTTGTCATGATTGCTGGTCAGGTGCATTACCAAAGATGCATTAGACAGTTTGCGATTTTGCGTACGAGATTTATTTCATTATGCTGGGCGCAGACATGCAGTGATTCCCATCGTATTCGAATCGCGGATGGCTCTGCGCATAAGAATAACAAGAATAATGTCACTTCCATTGCACGATCAGAAAATGTACTTTTGAAAAAAGTAAAGCCCCAGTGTACTTTTTCGCCAGGCGATGCAAATCGCAACCAATGGGATGCGAGTATTGTATCACATGTTTCATTTTTAGGTTTGTTTTTATCAACAATTGTTCCAAAATATTTGTTGCTATGGCAAATATTAACAAATATTTGGAACAACATTATATTTTGTCATAGCAACGATTCGCGCCAAGTCTGCTGTAGCAGAGGCGATTACTGTCGCGAATCGCAGGACGAAAATCACTGTGCTGTGTGAATAGCTGCATGTCTGCGCCCAGCATTAGACAGTTTGCGATTTCGCGTACGAGATTTATTTCATTACGAGGATGACAAAAAACGAGATATTGTTAAAAATGTCGTCCCTTTAAATGGTTTGACGATATTTTGAAAAATTTCGTTATACATTGTCGTTAATTTTTGATACATACGAGAAATCGCAAACTGTCTAATCTGAAAGCACTTAACCGCCATGTAGCATAACTGACAAATAAACAAACAGATTTGATCAACGCACATGAACAAAGATGCGAGTGCTTAGTTTGTGTGTGTGTGTATTCTATAAAGTGGTAATTTGTCACTGAGCATTTTTATCTCTTTGTTATGCTAAACACCACTTATGCTTCAAGTCAACAGATTTTGAAAAGTTTATTTCATGTTTATTTAATCTAGAGAAGATTAAATTACCTTCTTGTGCACTTGACAATGATATAGATTTAGCTGCAGCACTGTTGGTAATTGCTGCATATCCATGTATATTGTGGAAGCAAAGAAAGATATAAATGCTTGTTTGATAACAAATACTGAAAAACAGCATGCAAATTAGGTAGATGGTCAATTCAGCAAGAATATCTCCATTTAAAAGTTTTAAAAGTGGCTTTGCATGACTCTTGCCATCCTTTTGTTATTCTTATCGTAGTGCATAGTGCACAGTCGAGCGGCATTATCACTCGACATCCATCTTCATTTTGGTAAATCCAGCTTTGAGGTCAAACGGTTGGTGCCATTTAAATAATTCATCAAGAGCGTCATTAGTAATTCTTTATGCGCACTCACGAAATAAAAATCTTGTCTGCTCATCACATTATTGAGTCTTTTGTTCTAAATTATGCATTACCTTCTTTGTTCTCATCTTTGTTGAAAAGCCACTTGATTACTCTTCCTCTGATGATCCCATGATTACTGGACTTTGAAATGGCTCTACCGGCTGCATTGTAAATTCCTCCGCACAGTCCCTGGGTGGCACTCGACAAAAATCCGCCATATTGATCCAACAAACAAGTAAATTGGAATCCACCGGCAACGACTCCTTG
The DNA here is from genome assembly GCA_000239455.1 of Strigamia maritima. Classification (NCBI taxonomy): domain Eukaryota; kingdom Metazoa; phylum Arthropoda; class Chilopoda; order Geophilomorpha; family Linotaeniidae; genus Strigamia; species Strigamia maritima. The sequence goes on along the minus strand of JH431364.1, from coordinate 71,431 downwards.
TGGAGACATGGAAAAGTATATCGCTATTTGCATGTCCCCAATGTAAACAAAAAGTTACTATAACCCCATTTTCTGGCCCTTCTTCAGTTTGATACAAATTTACTTTTACCGATAAAACTTTTCAAAAGTTGACAGCCGAAGTTTGTTGTTTTTGAATTATAGCTATACAGTTATAACGTACTCCCTTGGAAACAGCGGCATGCCGGTAATTACGAATCTGACCAGTTTTTGACAAGTAGATAGCTGGTCAATGAAAAATCAAATGGACAAAATGCCTGAAAATTCGAATTATTCGGCACCTTAGTCGGATTTGCCATTATCCGGCATGCCGTTCTTTCCGTGGGAATACAACTTCTTGCCAAAAAAATAGAAATTTTTTAAAAGCTGTAATAGTGACAGACAAATGGTTTTAAGAGGATTTATAGGAATGGTAGAGCTTTCATTTTGTGTAAAAATTTTCAAGATTGATTAAGTAGTTACTGAGAAAAAAATTAAAAACCACCAAAATTAGGTTTTTGCAATTTTGGCAATATCTCGAGAATTGTTGAAGATAAAATTAAAAATTAAACTCATCTAGGATGTTCAATTTCTCGGGCAACTTTTCTGAATTGGATGTATGGGTCTGCAAAGTCCTCAAAAAAAGTCATAATGAACTATGTAATTGTTGTCAACGATCAAAATTTCAAAAAAATCATTGTGACCAGAATTTTATTCCAAATCCAATAATACTTCAGGATGTTTCACTACGTACATACCTCTAATGCTTAGTTGACACTGAACATGACGTAACGTAACGTAATTTTCAAAAATTTAACATAACTTAAGGAAAGTAACATATGATTTTGTAGACAGTAAATGTAAATCGACCATTCACGCAATTTCTCGTTTTATCCCGTTTGTAACAGGACATTAGTTGCCATAATTTCTTAAGTTACGTTACTTCTTACTTCAAAATCGATTTTGAAGTAGGAAGTAACGTAACTTAAGAAAATACAGCAACCAATGTCTCTTTAGAAACGAGATGAAATGAGAAATTGCATGATTGGTCGATTTACATTATTCTGTTTGGAAACTGATTTGAATTGAATGTCAAATTAACTGTCAGTTGAAATTGAGAATATGACAGAATATTTATACTTTATATATTAAGTTTTGGATTATTTGATATAATGTCTTTTTTTGAGAAAATGGTTCAAATATTAAAGGGAATTTTTAATACTGAGTTTAGAATTATATACAAAATTAGAAAATTAGATGCACTTTGCATTTGCATTTGCATAAAGATTGAAGTTATAATTTGAAGTTATAAATTCAGCATATCTGTAATCAAATTTCAGTACCTTTAATTGCCAAATGTCATTTCTATTGGGTTGACTTCATTTTTAAATTGAATATTGAAAATTCAAATAGAATTTCCAAACACATTAATAAAACGTAAACTAGAATTCCTTTTATGTGACTTAAATTTTAACTTAACATTTGATCAATTTATCATTAGTCACGTGGTTTTAAAATGAGCAACATTTGACAGTCGAATGGAAAAATGCAAATGAATGTCTACTTTCATCCTGGTTATTATCTCAATGCATTGTCTCAGTAGTCCCATAACTCGGCGTGATTGTCTGGTTAGAATCCAGATTTGCATCACACTGGTTTGCATCCTAAACTGCAGATAAATATAGGAATGAGGTACCATTAATGCAGCTAACAGTCCACTAAGGAATAATTGTGAGCTCTTCAATTTATTCAATGTTATATAGTATTCTAAAGAGAATTGGCAAACATTAAACCCGGATGTACATACATATAATAGCATTAGGTTTATATGAACCCTGACCGTATTTCGGACCTCAGAAGATGATTTTGCAAGAAGTTTCTCAACCTTTAAAGTCTAGTACTCACACCAATTCAGACTCAAAAAATTTTCAGCCAGTCTGAATTTTCCATGGGACAATCATGGATAATTCCATGACACCATATTCCAAAAAATAATAGATGATTCCACAAGCAAAATTCTTACTGGGAATAATGTGGTACACCTGGTTTGTTTAATGACGTCATATTACAAATGGCGACTGTCTGAAATATTTTTTTGCAAATGGCTACTGTTGAAAATGTTGCTTTGCAAATGCTATCGATGAGGATGATGAACTATTCGAAAATCAATAGGTGCGTTCAATCCTGAAAAGGAAAAGTCACTTTTCCTTATCTGCCTTATGGAAAAGTGACTTCTCAATGAACACACTTAAATTGTTCATGCATTTTTATTTTCATTTGTAATTTTATTGTTTCAACTGTGGAATAAAAATTAGATTTCATTGATAAAATTGTCTATCCCATCTTGGCTAATATATTTTAAGATAATCTGCTAGAAAATAGATAAAATTTGCGAAAAAATGACGACAAATCGGGTACGGACATGACCGAACAACGTTCCGCGGCCACGATGTTCGGTGATGTCCGTACCCTATTTGTCGTCATTTTTCGCAACTCTTACCTATTTTCATGCTGATTTCTCAAAGGATCGTTAGAATGTTGTTGAATGAAGTCCCCACCTACAAAATTAGCAGGATTTATTCGCTAAAACTTCAGTTCAGAGTCCAGAAACATCACGATCTAATCGTTTCCAAGATGGATGCCACTAAAGCTATTTTTTGTGAACACTGCGCATGTGCAGTAAAAAGAAGTGACTTCTATAAGGCAAAGAAGTGAGTTGTGTTTGCCATTTTTCTAAAGTCACTTAAGTCACTTCTATAAGGCAAATATGACGTAAATTAAGTTATATTTGCCTTTTAAAAGTCATTTCAGGCAAATAAGTGACTTTTCATTTCAGGATTGAACGCACCTAATGTGTCAGGTTACTATTATCTGCTGTTGGTGTTTTCTTCTTTTTGGACCCATTTTTACCAAAAAAACAACGACTTTGTGGTTTTAGCGACCTGTTAAAAATAAAGATAACCAGGTCACCTGGTTATCTTTATTTTTTACCAGTTGCCTAAAACACATGAATTATGGGTAGTTGGAAAGAAACAATAGGTGGTTTTCCGTGCACATTGTGCGCGGAAAGAATGATTTTTTCAGCTACGGATTATTTGCTCACAAGGAAAATTTTTTGTGTGTACCACAAAAACAGGAATTTTCAGACTTTGATTTTGTGTGCCATTCCGTGTACGGAATGAGCCTGCATATACTAGGCTTAAACATGCAACGGGTGTGGTGTTTATAGATGGAAAGATTTGAAATCATAGACGTAGGCGTTGTTTGCAATTTTCATTTTGCCCGAAATTGATAGAATATCAATATAAAATAAAAAAATTGAAAGAAAATCAATATTTGGCCAATGAAATAGCGATGAAGGGACGCCATTACCATTTTAGCCCAGGGCCATCGTCGTGGCTTTCTTTGAGACTCTAGCAACTAATCAACAATCAAGGATCCTAATTTCATTGTCAGTAAAATTAATAGGATTTTTTTTCTTTTTTTTTTAGAGATTTGTGTCACTGTTGAGTTTATTTCATTTGCTGATTTTAAAAGATGTGAATGTGTCTTAATGAATAGTTTTAACGATGTTAGTAATTAGAGATAGTTGCTAAAGTTTAGGTTTACCTCTTACATGGCGAGTCTTGTCCAGTAATAGTGAATAATCTTTAGTTATGGCTGCTCGAAATGGGCACTTAGTTCAGTGAAGCGCTAGTTGTAACGATGCTATTTCAGCAGAAATGACTTCGGGGGTGATGAAACTTTACAATTGTGTAGTCGAGTTATCAGTGTGGAATGAAGAGTCGTGCAGGAGATTTCCCTCTCTTTCATTTTTGTTCATATCAATATGCTCAGAGTCTCAGACCCATATTAAGTAAAGCAATATGAAAAAGAAAAAGGAAAAAAAAAATAACTGTGGTTTTAACGCTTGGAGGAATTCAATGGAAATTGTGCTTAAACTCTCATTAATCATGCCAAACTTGATGCTGTTTTCATGTCTATAAATGACATGAGACCTCAGTTCATATCATGCAGGGAGCAACAGTAAACCGCGGTACCGTATTCCCTCGGAAACAACGGCATGCCGGATAAAGCCGGGTTCTCACTTGCGATTTTTCCGCTTTATCGCGCGAATTCCGCGCGGAAAACTAACGTCAAAATTGCGCTATTTTTGAAATTGAATTTTTTTTTTAGGTTTTTCTGTGTTTTTGCTGCATGTGGGAACCTAGAAACATTTTCAATTTTAAAAATAGCGCAATTTTGAGGCAAAATAAGTTTTAAAAAACCGAAAACGCAATAAAATCGCGCGATTTTACCGCAAGTGAGAATCCAGCATCATAGTGAGTCTGGCCTGGGTGCCGGAAAATTCGAATTATTCAGCATGCCGGATAAAGTGAGTATTACCACTGATTCGAATTTTACTGCATGCCGGAAAAATGACCAGTTGTTGTCATCGATTCGCCTTTACCGTCATGTTGTTGTTTTTGAGAGATATGGCACATTGACTGCAATTGTGAAGAATTATAGTACGTAAAAGAGGTTTGCAAATCTCGCTTCAAAAACCTGCATTTACTTTTTTCAAGTCTTATGATTTCTACTACATCAAGCTGGCCATGTTTTTTTGGACACCTTTACCCAGGTAACACCAAAATTGCAAATGTTTGGTGTTACCTGGCTAGCCTTAAGACTGGACCTGACTGCTAGATAACATATAAAACATCAATGTCAACCTACAGTCAAAGACCCTGGTTGTTCTTGTTTTTCTTCAATTTGCTTGTGTTATCTATCATCAGCACCATCTAGTGAGATTACTGGAAAAATTCTAATAGACTGGACTATTATGCAGTCAAGGGTTAATGCAAGATGACTACAGATGAGTCAAAGAGTTGGTAATAGTAATAATATGGAAATTGCTATTTGCTAAATCCGACATTTCTCAACTTTTAGAGTTTTTTTTCTTACAGCACTGACTATTGAATCTTAAGATTAAATAACAATCCATACAAATGGTTGGGTTAATTTACAAGAAAAAACCATTGAATTAATTTCCCTAAAAATAATATCCTTGGAATGTATAAAGATAGAATTGCTCAGCAGCCTTTCTTTAAGGAAAGTCCACATTTAATTTACTGAGTATTGATTCGATAGAAAATGAAGCAAGGCTTGTCTAATCCCTTCCCCACTCCACCAAGTAATGTACAGGAGCTGTTTATTTTCATTATTTTCATTATTTTCCTCTTCTCTAAGAAGCTTGAAAATTTCCATCATTGTACCTACTCTTCAGTAAGAAATTGCAATTTTCATCTAACAAACAAGAAACAAAAAAAATCAAATCCTCTTATTTCTTTTTAAATCTTCTTATTCCTTTATAAAAGGTGATATTCTTAAATTTGAATAGTTTCTATGAATATATTTTGATTTTCTACTTACTTATCTTTTTTTTTTTTTTTTTTTTTTTTAGGTTAAGTCGCACAAAGTTTTTTAAGGATCTCCTGCATGATGACCTGGTGAGTCTTTAGTATTAATGTATTGGGTTTGGAGTTATCTTTTTTTTATTTTATTTTGGGAACTGGAATTTTAAATCTTATCACACCTAAGGGCCAATGGGATTTTTTTTATGTGTGCAATTTGAATGGGAAGTTAAAGCTAGATTAACAGAGTGACTAAATACGGGAAAAGTAGCTTTCTTAGGGAATTATTCATGCTTAAAACATATTGTATGCGTGATTAACTAGTATATAATTTGTCTGTGTCATTAGGGATCTGCGAAATTTCAATTATAAGTTTAACTTATACACTTATCCCATGGTGTAATGGAACTCGATTAGTGTGTTGCAGAGAAACTTAATTTTAGCTACAATTTTAATAGGCTCACATAATACAGAGTTTGCGGCAAGTACTTCTCTTTTATAATTGTAACTTTTTTTATGGTTATATATACTGTTACAGAAAAAAATTAAATCCAGTTTTTAGTACTCACTTTTTTACACTGCGCAGTACAAACTGTACTTTTTTTCTTTTGTGTAACACTAGGCGCAGGTTCGAAAATGATTTTGCACCGAACGACTAGTGCATCTGATCGTGTAAAATGTCAATTGCACGACTGACTTTTCGAGTTAAAAAGTTGCATATGCATTTACACTGGAATTTACACACAAACATGGCTGCCGTAATAAATAAACAAGCTGTACGTGAGCAATGGAGCAGATGTTTGTTAGCAAGCACATCATTCTTGCCCGCTTTTTTTTTTACAACAAAAGTATCATTAGATAGTATAACGGGTGTGAGTATCATGCACGTTGTTACTACTTACATTTGAAGCGAGGATTCATGATGGCGGCAAATAGAACTTATTGCACGCTAATTTTCGTTGCACTTACATTTGCACAATGAAAATGAGCCGTTTTCGTTTAACTCGGTTGAACGGCATTTACACAAATTAATTTGGGTAAACAACGTGCAAATTGATATTTAAACGCGTGTAAACGTGATTACACTCGTTTAAATGAATTGTCGAACCTACCTACTATTTATAACCTTAAAAAAAGTGATAATCATAAGGGAAAAGTACCTGCCGCAAACTCTGTAATAAAGTAAAACAGTTGTAACAAAACAGTGTAGACAAACCTCTAGACAGCAGACCAAACCAGGAATAGACCCGATTTCGATTACTGCAAAGTAACTCGAATTCAGCTTGTTATACTGAATCACTATAGGCGGGCTTTTGTAATTGCTGAAGTTGTAGAGTTTGAAAAAAATAGGTTTTATAGAGACAAAGTTATGTTGAAGAAATACTCAAGTTTGAACGGCACCGGATTGAATTGGTGGTTTGACTTTTCAATTTTCCACTTGTAAGGTGAACAAGTGCTGAGAGTATATCTAACGTTGGTTTTTCTGCCAGAATGTTGATATACAGACGACTTTCTGACCCGGATGATGATAAATTGTGAATTTTGATCAGTATTCTCCAAGAGAGTATCGGAAGTTGAGGTCGCATTGAGTCTGATTGAAAGAAGCTACCTCTTGCGGGAATTAGTGAAGTCTGCAGGTATTGAACTTGTTCACTATTGGTGACGCTGCGCTCAATTTGACCAGGGTTTTCACTAGAGGACGTGAGCTTCTTGTGAAATGAGAAAAGTCATAGGGTCCCACTAGCCGCTTTGGAATTTGGATTAATCTTCTGTGCTTGGATGCTGTTAGAGAGACAGCTGAGGCAGAGGCTCAGGAGAGCTCCTTCTTTCCTTCTTTCTTTCTTTCTTTCTTTCTTTCTTCCACAATGGAAGCTGCGTTGGCAATATTGATTGGACAAATCCTTTTGGTACGTGATTTTGATTGATTGGAATTGCATAGAGTCAAAGAAAATTGCCGGAGCAAGTCTCCGATTTTTCTTCGCTTTGCTCTCATTTATTGTGTTGAGGTCTGACAAACGTGCCAGATGCTTTTGAGTGGCCGAATTTGTCATATTTATTGATACATTTCTTTTGTTTCGTTTGCTCATCTTATATGTTTTAAGGAACGGTTGGATATCTGTCTGCCTCTTTGAAAAAGAAGCTTTTATTCAACACAAAAGCGGCACAACAGCAATTATTCTTTTCAATTGACTGCAATTCTGATTGTCTGTTCCTATTAGAACATTGGGATGTGATATACTTTGAACACAAAGGTTTGTCACCTTCATCTGATCCATTTGTCTGTTGTTTTGTTTCTATGGCAATAATATCTGCAATCAACCATTCAATCAACCATCAAGCTCTAACTGGTTTTTCGGTGTAAACGACTATAAAAATGACCGTATATGGTAGATTTTGGTGGTTTTTTTAATACAAATGTTGGCTTCTTTTAATAAAATTACAGACTGACCATGATGTCATGTCTTTATTAAATTACAAAATGCAAATTTTAATAGAATCGATACAAAGCGACTTAAGAAACATATTGAGATGCTGCTCTACGAATTGATTTATTATTTTGTCATAAATAGTGAAAGAGTTTTTGGTATATAAAATCTAAAGATGTAATTTTCCTAAGATTTTTTACTCAACATACTGTACACATAAATTTCCAATATCAGTCTGAGCAAAACAAGACTCTGCGGTATAAATTCACATGCGGCCTAGCATAACATCCGGCTGGCTCAGCAGCCGGTAATAGATCTCAATAAGTCTCTTAAGTACTTTTTGGTCGTCTTTTCTATGTCATCTCTTCTATTTGGAACTAGGCAAAAGTACTTTTAGGACCTTTTCTTCCGTTAGGATTTCTTGAGGTGATTTTCCTAAAGCTAAGTCACTGGTCCCTGTAATGACAAATAAAAATATTCAATGAAAGATTTTTTATACTAACTTGGACATTGAATAAACCTATACAATGTATTTGCACATTCACAGCCTGTATTTGTGATGATTCCCTCAAATTATCGATAATTTCAGAACTACTCGTGAAATTTCGTGGAATCTCGTGAAATCCCGTGAAACATCGCGCCATCGCCATTTTGGGATTGGGGTGGAGTGGCTCGCTCTGACGGCTAATTGTTTCAGAAGTGGATAAAACAAATTTATTTTCGGATATTTTTCATGGTGCTAAATAATCAAAACAATAGGCACGTCGACCAATGAGATTTGACCAGAAATTCGAATTCAACGAATCCGCGCATACGCTCTCGTCGATAGTTTTTATGAGTTAGATTCTCTATACAATAAATTGGCCAGCCTGCCTGCCTGGGAAGCCTTGGGGTTTAAATTTAATCCTCGGTAGATGGCGCAATGGTTTTGGTGATTGCCATCACAGGATTGGGCCGTGTTTTTTCCCCGTTGTTTGATCGGCTTTTCCGGCTTGTGTGTGATAATTTTTAAAATCAAGCGGAGAGATTTTAACAATGTTAAATTTCGACCAATGGGAGGCTAATTGCACTGGTAGTGTAGCTTGTCGGTGTACTATCACTTTGACTATTGTTAAAATAGCTTGCTCGATCTAATTTATGCTGAGCACTGACATGCAGAGATTCGCATCGAATTCCAATCGCTGATGGCTGTTACTTCCGTCGCGCAATCAAAAAATCTACATTTGCAAAAGTACTTTTTTACCAGGCGATGCGAATCGCCTTTGCTCCATTGTTGTTTTTTCATAGCAACAAATATTTTGGAACAATCGATTCACGCCAAGTCTGCTGTAGCAGAGGTGATTACTGTTGCGAATTGCGGGGCAAAAATGCTAGGCCATGCGAAATTGCTGCATGTCTGCGCCCAGCATTACAACACTCGTGATCTTATCACGGAGGAAAATTCGTGCGCGAACTACTACAGCAACAATCGCCCTCTCTCTCCCATAGTAGCCGCTTACGCGGGTAAACCCTATTCTCTCTCTCTCTCTCTCTCTCTCTCCCGAATACCACTCGCGCTAGTGATTGTCGAAACAGCTTGCAACCATTCATTTTTTCACTCATTGGTAAAACCACTCGTGCATCTAAAAATTGCGACCAGAATAAACCAGAATAACAGATTTATTGAGGTCGCAATTTTTGATGCACTCTTGATTTCTACCGAGTAAAAAAATTCATTGTTACAAGCTTATTTCGACAATCACACTAGCGCTTGTGGTATTACAACTGAGAATACTTTACTTTTTTTTCTCTTATGTACACTTATGTACTGTATATGTATTTCTACAACTTTTTTCTTCATTTTGTTGGCGTTTTGCCAAGTTTTATGTATAAAATGCATTAGAAAAATCATTTGCAACTAGATTTAAGCTTAAGTTTCACGCGGTTTCATTTAATACTTGAATTTATGAGTTTTTGCAAAGTTGAATTCCGAAATTAAGGTGTAACTAAAGTTTCGAAGTTATTTTTCCTTCGCAGTGTTTTACTCCAGGAGATGAATTTGAATATTGCATAATAACCCAAGACGGCTTAAGCAGCTCTTAGGGTATCGGTTATACACCAAGTTGTAATTAATGCGAAAGATATTTGGCAAATTTAATTTTTCAATTTACATGTGGCCAAGTGCAGTGTCATGTCAGGTTTTCTTTACTGTTCTGACGCTGAACATAAAACTTTAGTGACAAACACATCTGCTTGTAACACATGCTGCAAACAGCTCTCTGCAAAGCCATCAAGCTACATGTGACAAGTGCAAAGTGAGGCTTTTGCCAATGTTGTTGGCTCTGTACCTAATGGACATTGCAAGTAAGTTGACAAATGTTGGCTCATCCAATCACATGCCAAGAAATGTGAGTCTGCCTGCATTTTATGATTAAGTTAAAGAAATTGAAATTGATTGGCATAGATATCAACAAAGAAAAAGACCAAAACAACGGTTGAAATGAAAAGTAACTTTTCCAACTTTTGACTTCACTATTTGACTTTAATGATTTTTCGAATTTTGCGTTTCATGCGGGATTAATTTGTGCGGTATATACCCATTAGGGTGTGTATTAATTACGTACTGTCTATTTCCTCGAACAGCTCGTAGCTATAATTTCTATTTCCAGTCCACTTTACCTAGCAAGGTGAGGTCATAGGTCATGAGAAAGGTGAACTGGAATTTGAAATTCGTTCGGGGAAATAGCCTTGGCGTATTAATTAAGGTATAAAAATGACCGTTTAACGTATATTAGACACTTTGCGATTTTTCGTACGAAAAAAAATTAAAATACGAAATCAAGAAAAAAACGATTTCGTTTTGATTTTCTCGTTTTATTAATTTCGTAACGAAATACAAAAAAGATTGCGTACATTATTTCATAAATACGACTTAATTTGCGCATTGCGCACTGAATGGAATAACAACAATATTTGTCAAATTCTGCCGCCACTCTCTCTCAACCACAAGCCCAATACTTAGTCTTAATTTGTGATAAGGTGCCTGGTTATGCTAAAAATTGCTGCCGCCGATTAAATGTCGTATGTAATACGTTTCGTGACAAATCGCAACTTGCTGTACAAAATTCAAATTACGAAATTAAAAAATATTTTGTTTTTTGTTTTTTTAAAAAGTGTCTATTCTTTAAAAGTGAGTTTTTATTCTGTTTTTTTATTCACTTAAAACAGCATTACGGAAAACTGTCGCTTATTTTGCTATATACAAGCAAAAGTGAAAGGGAAAAAAGGAAAGTTTTGAAAAGACTATAAATTATTGCTTTGCGTTTCAACTTTGCTTTTATATCTAATCCTTTTGGGTTGCGGAAAGATTTGAAAAAACATTAAGACTTAAAGTGCTATACTCATCTGTTGTTTCCCTAGTAACAGCAAAGTAGTTTGCTGCGAGTTCAACTTTTATGCGAGTAAAAAAAAAAAAGTCGGAGAAGGAAAAAATAAACAGTTTATGAGAAAATAATAACCGAAGGCAAATCCAAACTAAAAAGGGGAAAAAAAATTATAAAAAAAATACAAAAAAAAGTTTTTTATTTTAATTTTGCAAATGGGATTTGCATCTTTGTATATTAAATATTAAATTAGACTTGTTAAATTAGAATAATTTAAGAATTTTTTTTTTTATCTGGGTGTAATTTCCTCTTGAGAAAATTAAATTTTATACTTTTTCAAAGCAACTCCCGACTTATCATCAGCTAAAACGCAAAAATGAATAATAAAAGAGGTTTCTGGTGTGTATCAACCATCAAGATTTTAACATATACCGGTGCCGGTAATTCATTGGCTTGTCAAGTAAACATCTTAGATATTTATTAAAAATAAGACTTTTCCATTAACAAATCTAAATAAATACATAAACTTTAAATTTTCACTTTACGGATGAATTAAGGAAACGAAATTAGATTCTTAGAACATAAAAAAGTTCACTTTTGCATCTCCAAACTTTGATTCTAAAAAGGCTCTCGTTTCTTAGTGAGATAAATAAGTGATGAATCTGATGGTAAATAGTGGAACTAGGGATGGTAAGAGACCTGGAAATTATTGTGACACTGTATTTTGGAATTTAAATCAAAATTTAATTCGACATTTTTTTTTGGCGTTGAAATGGAAAGGTGCATTTTCATTTGCGAGAAAAGAAATGCCATTTCTCGCGCTTATTTTTCAATAATCGCGCGACAAAAATCGCACGCTTGTTCAATTTCATGCAAGCTAGACTTGCAAAGGCACGCAATTGTTGGCGAGATTCTGTTTCTTGCGCGCTTCTGTCAAGTCTAGCTTTGCTCACAAAATCGCGCCTAAAATCGCACCATGTGACAATCTGGAACAATGGTTTTGGCATTTCAACAGGCTCCACCCACAATTGCAAATGGCGCTGATTTTTTTCCTCCACCTGAATTTTCAATCTTGATTAATCAATGCCATCCACATCCAGAATGGCGTGTATGGTTGCAGTTGCCGCTTACGCCGGTAAACCCTATTCTCTCTCTCTCTCTCTCCACATCCAGAAAAGCCAAAAAATAATAAATTCAGCAATATTTGATGCTAAACATTTCAAACTAATGAATATTTCATGAAATGGCAACTGATTTTTACAACATTTTTGAAAGCGAGAAGTGGCCTTTTTTGCTCCCATGAAAATGCTCAAGCCAAAGCTTGATTTTTAGAGCGGTGCGATTGTTGGCGCGATTTTTATTATAGCGCGAGAAATTGTCTTGCAAATGAAAATGCACCTTTAGATGTATGAGTTTGAGTTATTATGATATCTACTAATATAACAAGAGTTGAATTTTTTGATTGTTTAATTAAATTCTTTGTTTTTGCAGCTGGTAAAACACACAAAGTGCCCTAAGAGCAAGAACTGTTTTATCAGTTTAAAAAATATATTTAGTTTCCTATGTTTGTCTGTTGTCTGTCTGCCTGCATAATAGTAGACGGGGAAGTAGCGAAACACCTATAAGCCCTGCCCCTTTCTCTGGTTACGACATGGGTTCCAAAAAAAGCCCCAATCTACAAATATGCCACGATAATCAAGTAATATCTATGTGGTAAAACATAAATAAAGGTTCAATGTTTCAATATTATTAAACATCTTTAGTTATAGTTATCTAGTTATTTACTTATAAATACTTGAAGTCTCAACATCGTGTTGTTTAACGAATTTGCTCTATGTTATTGCGGTGAAAACGTGCAACTGGCACTGTTGTCACTTTGGCTCTAATTTGTAACAAATTTGATTGGACGATTTTTCAAATACTGACTTTTCCACTAATCAGCCCAAGGAAGGAGCCAAAAAGCGCCAAAAAGATAGTAGCGCCACTGCAATGTGGTATAACACCTGAACTAAGGAGTTTCTCTACTTTTTCTTCTACTATTATTCTGCCTATAAATAACGTTTCTGCATCTGCTTGACCGCTTTCCTTATGACAACAATGCAAACAAATTACGATGTAATGCAAACAAATTACGATGTAATGCAAACAATTATATGACGATGCTAACAATCTAAAAATGTCTATTTTAATGACATCAAGTGGTGAATGAGGTGCTGTTATTTGTTTTTCATCAAGTATGGATGTGATAAGAACATTAAAGCCATTGATTTCCAATCTAACTTCCTGATTAGGTAAACTATACTCTATCCAACAATTCGTGCGCGAAACTGAAAAGTTAACTTTTTTGCATTGTACCGAAAGTATATATTGTGGTATCTTATTTTAATCCTCTAGTCGAGCCGAGTCAAAAAATCATTGTTTCGTAGCCAAAAAATGAACGCAACAATACAAAAACCCAAATGTAAATAATTTTTTAAAATATTTTACATGCGTTTTCATTCATTAACAATGGCACGCACATTTTTGGACTAGGAAACAATGATTTTTCGACTTAACTCAACTAGAGGATTAAAATACTCTCAGTACGAAGCATAGGTCATTAACCAATGGGAGTTTCGCGTACGAAATGATAAATAGAGTTATATAAACAATCGGCATATGATGTCATACGCAAATGTCCCCCACATCAAATTGAGGAATCGAAGGTACAAATATGTGCGACTTGGCTTATACATCTTCATTGGCATTTATTATCACAAACATTTTCAGGTACAGTATTTGGTATTTGGCTGTAACAGATTCTCTGTTGTGTTGTTATTCTGGTTGTTCCGTTATTCAGGAACACAAACAATTTTGTTAGTATAACAAACTGTTGATTCAGAATGTTCAGTCGTTGTGATTGGTTTTTTATTTGTTGCCGAGTAGAAATTGACAGTTGTCACTACGACAGCGCCACAAGCGCTGCTCTTGATGATCTCCTTGACAAGGCAAAATAGTCTCTAAATTGCTGTAATTGTTGACTCAAAAAATTAAGCATCATTCACAAGTTCAAAAAAGTTGTAATGCACGATCCAGGCATAACCCAACAACACTAACAGCAAAAGAACAGGTCAACGGTTGGTAGTTCAACAACACACTATACTCTATTTATTATTTCGTGCGCGAAACTCCCATTGGTTAGTGACCTATATTGTATCGAAAGTATATATTGTGGCATCTTATTTTAATCCTCTAGTCGATCCGAGTCAAAAAATCATTGTTTCATAGCCAAAAAATGTACGCAACAATACAAAAACCCAAATGTAAATAATTTTTTAAAAATATTTTACGAGCATTTTCATTTGTTAACAATGGCACGGACATTTTTGGACTACAAAACAATCATTTTTCGACTCAGCTCAACTAGAGGATTAAAATAAGATGCCACAATATATACTTTCAATACAATATAGGTTATTAACCAATGGGAGTTTCGCGCACGAAATGATAAATAGAGTATAGGGTATAGTGGTGTGTTACTATGCGTTATAGGGGGAGGGGGGGGGAAGTTTAAAGGGTTAGTAACACTCTGAAATTTGAAAAAATTTGAAAAAAAATTTGAAAAAAAATTTGAAAAAAAATTTGAAAAAATTGTTTCATTTTGTTGACAATTGAGGTTCTACTAATCATCAGATATTGTCAAGTATTAATATAAGTCAGAATTGTGAATAATAACTCAATAGTTATCAATGATAAATATTTCGATGCAACTGGTTTCAAGACATCAGATAGTGATGACAGTGATAATATATTTACCGTATTTTGTCGATTAAGGGCAGCGGCGCTTATTCCAAATTGCAGCCGAGGGGTGCGGTCGTAATTCGAGGGTGGCGCTTAAATCGTTTTGTCGTAAATTGCGTACATGCAACGCAATTTACGACAAAACGATTTAATTAAACCGTAAACACTTCGAATAACCGCCGCGGCCGTAATTTGAGTGCGGCGCTTATTCCGAACTACAGTCGAGAGGCGCGGCCGTAATTCGAGGCCGGCCCTTAATCGATAAAATACGGTACGGTATCTCAATTTCCATTTTTTTTTTTTTTTTTTTTTTGCGTTCAATAAAAGAAACAATTTGCAACGGAATTTGATCGCATTTTATCTCGTGAGAACACATGCACTTGTGATTAATTTCTGATAATTAGTAGACTCTAATTAGATGGCACTAATTTATTAGTGAGTGATCGATGATGCACCTGTAGTGGGCAAGTTAAATTCATGCTGACTGATCTACGATGCAAAATGCATTAGCTGCAACACTTTACCAGACATCGCCATTAAATTTTGTCAAGAATTCCTAGTCTTGTAATCATTCTTGCATCTTGATTTATATACTGCCTCTAAATTAAAACATTGCACACCATTTAATACTCGTACAACCCTCGCATATTTCAACTTTCTTTTTTTTAGTTTCATGCAACATTGAATTACATAGTCAAGGTGACTTATCAAATTGTTGATGATACACTGTTTATATAATAAGATAAAGTCACGTGATATTTTTTAATGAAGTAATACTAAACGCGTTTTATTTATATAAAAAAAAATTATTTTAAGAGATTTTGTGGTACAGTAAAACCTCTGCGGACGGGACACCTCGGGTCCAGCCATACTTTGTCCCATCCGCAGAGGTGTCCCGTCCGCAGAGGGACCCTCCGTAGACGGGACAAAAGCTCTTTGTCCCATCCGCAGAGGTAATGGTCTGTGGTTGGTCAGTTTCAAATTATTTTTTAAAAATTCAAAATTTTAAATCAAAAATTTACAATTTTTAATGAAAAATTTACAATTTTTAATGAAAAATTTAAAATTTTTAATGGAAAATTCAAAACTTTTAATCAAAAATTCAAAATTTTCAATCAAAAAATTAAAATTTTCAATTATAATTTATCAAATTCGTTTTTTTAAAATAAAGATTCGAAAAATTTCTAATTTTAAAAAATAATTTTGCAAAATTTATTGTTTTGTCCCGTCCGCAGAGGTCATTTAGACCGAACGGGATTGGACGAGGTGTCCTCTGTCCTGTCCGCAGAAGTGTCCCGTCTGCAGAGGTAAATTTCTATTGGTCGGGATTGATTGGGTCGGGTCCAGCCAATATCGTCCCTACCACAGAGGTGTCCCGTCCGCGGAGGTTTTACTGTAGTTTAAATAGGAAATAGCCATTTTAGGGCTATCTTTTCAAGGCCTCCGTGGCGCAATGGCTAGCGCGTTCGGCTGTTAACCGAAAGGTTGGTGGTTCGAGCCCACCCGGGGGCGGACTTATTTTTTTTTTATTTTTTATTTTTTTTTTTTGTTTTTTGTTTATTATAATGAGCTAATATGCATTTTTTTATGTATAAAACATTTACTTCAATTTACAATAATTTGTTTTTAATGTGAATTTTGATATGCTCTAGTTTTAAAACAAAATCAAATCACAGCACAGGTCATCCAGTGCTTTTGACCATTTATGGTCATTATCAGTTGTTCTTAGTAAATTTTATAAAGAAAAAAAAATTAAAATTATGTTGTATAAAGTAATTGAGAATTGATTGAAATCCTACAGCCAATCAAATATTAACCATAGTTAATCTACCCCTATACTGTAGGTCAATTTCATCACAATCATCAATTTCACGTGGAAAAATGATCTGAGTCTAGACGCTTTGATTATATCTTGAGTATTAGGTTCTTTATGATGTGGCAACTTTGTTGCGGCCAACCGACTTTTCATCAAGATTCGGAACACAGATATTAAATATCATTTATAAATCTCCATCGGACACTGCATATTGGTGTCCGTCTTTGAATCCTCACGGATTGTGTGATGCGGGAAAGCTCAATTCGCATGCATCGAATTGAGGGGGCAACTGGCTCGAAGCATTGAAAAAGTTTAATTTCTTTTCCGAGGACTTTTGTAGCACTTTTTTAAGCGGTTGCTCTTACTCAACTGCGATTCTGAGTGTAGTGCAGAAGTGTTACAATGTACGTGGAGCACGTGACTTTATTCAACAAGGTCTGCATTACAATGACAAATGGTCCACAACAGTATGTGTATGTGAGAAAGCAAGCCAGCACTTTGAGCTCGCCCCAATCCCATCCCCACCTTTTTTCTGCTTTGGTCTCGCAGTTGGCCGTGGTTTGCACGTTGCTTTCATCCCATTGAACGATGTAATTTTAGCAGAAAATGGTTCAGTGAAATGAAGCCGGTGCGAGGTTCCGAAGTACTTTTCTGTTGAACTCGGGGAGTCGATTCGAAAGCGCATTCTAAAGGGATCATGTGATTTTTGGCTGTTTAGAGATTATTTGTTTGTTTTCGAGTTATTTAAGTGACATAAAACTTGTATTTATTGTAATCTAATTTTATTTTTTGGTTTTTTTTTTTTTTTTTTTTTTTTAATTATTTGGGTGTAGATGGCGTTTTCGTAGGTGATTTTCGTGAGTGGTGGAGAAAATTTTGAAGTTTTGTAGCAGAAAAGGTGCAAAAGGTGGATTTTTTCTAATAAATGTCTTGAACATATTGATCGTTTAGCATATATGTGTTGCAAGTTTGAAGTCGTGTGGCAGGGTTCTATGTCACGATGTGTTTTCAAAGTAACGAGCATTATTAAAGAAAACCAGAAATTTTGATATTTTGATCTAAGATTAATTAATTTTAATCGCTTTAAATTAATTAATTTTATAATTATTTTTTTTTTTTTTTTTTAACAATAGATGGTTTGCGCGCGTCACGTAAAAAAATAATTACGAGACGCAATAATTAAAAATAAAAAAACATTTCTTGTATTTTTAATTATTTTGTAATTTAATTACGAGTTTGTCGTTTTGGCATTTGCGCCGCAAACAAACACACGACAATAATAAAAATCAAGTTAGTGTTAGGGTAGGTAGTTTTTTACGCTGATTTTAATTGTTCCAACTGCTTGGAACATTGAATAAACATTTGATTTAGTTTACAAATTGTCTATTCTATTTTTGCTGTGAAAATCCAACTTAAAAATAGTTAAAATCGTGAAAAGTAACGACAAACCAATTTCACGGACATCTGCCAACATCGTGGCCGACGTAGGTGCGTGTTTCGCGGCCACGATGTTCGCTGGTGTTCGCACCCGTGATTTGTCATTTTTCGCAATTTTTACCTATTTTCATGCATGGAATCGTGTTAAGATGTGTAAATGATGTCCCCAACTACAAATTTGGCAGGTTTTATTTGCTAAAACCTCAGTTTCGAGTCGAGACATGCTCGGTCTATCATGTTCAAGATGGATGCCACTGTTATTTCAAAATTTAAGCGCTCTGCGCATCTTACTGCGCAGATTTAATTTTTTAATTCTCGTTTTTCATTCGGCGAAACTTTTTAAAAATCTCGTCACGTGAATGGAAAAATTAGGATTTTTGACACGAATTTTTTTTTAATATTTTGTATTTAATGACATTTCGTAAATACAATTGGCATGCGCAATAACCATCTAATGTGTGCGGTTAATTAATTACTAAATAAATAAATGTAAGAGAAAAAAGTGAGTTTTGTGGTGAATCTTTTAGATTGAAATTTATTAATTTTTTTTTTATTTTTTTATTTTTTCTTTCTCATTTGGTTGATCAATGAATCTTTTGGCAACGAGCCAGCATTTCTAATGGGGCGGTGCGCATTTGCCGAATCAATTTACGTTCGCAGACTTTTTTTTAAATAAATGTCTTCACTCTTGATGGACTGAGAATAATTGCTCGTATCGGGGAGAATCGACTGACACGGACACCCATTTCCAGTCAATGATCAACATAAACACTCTAAATTCCAGTTTTCAACTCGTCCAAAAAACAAAAAAAAAATTATAAAATTATTTAAAATTTTAAAAAAAAAATTTAACTACGAAGTTGACATATTGCATCAATCACGATTCAAAAACGTAAAGGAAAAAAAAAAAAAAAAAAA
>JH431364.1:42228-52282 GCA_000239455.1 Strigamia maritima | reverse complement strand
AAAAAAAAAAAAAAAAAAAAAAAAAAAAAAAAAAAATTAAAAATTAATGCAGCATTGCACATTAAAAACCACCACCAAAAAAATACAGCAAAACATTATTGAGAAAAAAATCGGAATCAAAAACATCTAAAAACATGCAAATTTTGGTACCTTTTCACCTTTATTCCAGCAATGCTTTGTACCTAACTTCTTAGTGCTTGCTAAATTCAATTCAGGCGGGAAAATCAATAAGGATACTTGAGAGAAAGCAATTCGACGCTTTTTAATCTGTTAAAACACCTGAACATTATTAAAAATTAAAACTATCATTTAATTTGCACATTCAATTTTTCACAGAACAAAACATCAGATTTTTGAATAAATTAGTTCTTCCAGCGCGTGTAAATACAACGAGTCAATGGTTGTAAAAGTGGGATTCGAGCAACCCCATGGCGTGTGTTAGGGGTCATGAATATTCCTTTCGCATTAGAAAGCCGTGAGAAGAAGGAAAAAATCTATTTGTTGTACAGGTTCAATTAGTATGAGGCTGGTCCTCTAATTGCCCCTGAACACAGCCTTTACAAAACATTATAGATGAAGAGTTGTTGCTTCTTGGCAACACTTTAAGATCATTAATGAATTGTTATATATAGAAACTCGACGTTAATTTTTTTTTTTTTTTTTTTTTAATTTATTTTTAATGAAATTTTACAAACAAATTGCATGTTGAAGTAAATTAGGTAGTATTGGCAAATCACCACTGCCTCTAGCAATTGATTGGCTGTTATTAGATAGGACATGAGAAAATCCATTAACTTGTATGAGCAAAAAAAAAGTCATTAAGAAATTTTAGGTGTAATTTGCAGTAAAAATTACTTAAACTCTGTTTTCAACACATTGCGAAAAGCTCCCATTGGCTAGAGGCTTTTTCCGGCGATTGTTTAATGCACTTTAAGGGACAGTGTAGTCAGGGTTCGTGTGATATAAAATAAAAGTAATATACAAATCATTAACAATACACTAATTTCTATCCATTTGTCATGAGTTTATTAAATATTAAATAAAACGAAACAAGAACAAGTGGAAGTATTTACTGCCGCGTAAGGTTTTGTGGTGCGGTTACGCAGCAGCAGAGAAGGGAGGGCGAGCTTTTAAAAGAACAGCAAAAATGGCTGCCAACAATGGAAATATAGAGGAGAATGACGGTTGAAGTCAGTTTAATGCTGTTCTCTCACCCCCTTTTTTTGTCCCAAAAGGACCGATGACCAATCATGTATACAGATTTCGACCATGTGACCATAATGATCATAAAAGGGCATAAACGAACAAAAAAGACCATAAACGACCATAAAAATGACCATATAAAAGTAGTTTTCATACAAATTCATATAAATTTGTATTAATGCGCAAGCGCAAACAGGCTCCAGCCAATGGGAGTTTCTTGCAATGTGTTGGAAAAGGAGTTTAGTTCTATTAACCACTGAAAAATAAATTTAAAAATATTTGTTTTTTTGACATTTTAACACTAGGCTGCGCTTATTACAATTAAATTCAAAATGGCGTTTCCTTGATTTGCTGTAATAACGAAGCAATACCACATTAGTTTGTTTTTCAGTCGGCATAGATAGATAGAATTGAGTTTATAGATGCAAGCAGCGACTTAGGCCATACACGTCTTTAATCTGACATACTGAAACTGTCGACAAGTTGAAGCAAATTGTGCCAATTGACATTTGCCAACTTCTAGCAAAGAGTTTGGCAGTGAATTAAAGGGTAAGCCGTTATGGGGATAGAGAATGGTGCGGAGTAATCCGCCCTTTAATCCTAAATACTTGTACTCTCTGCTTGATGCAATTTTATTGAATTTCTAAATGACTTTTGTTTATGCGCTGCTTCGCTCCTGTTTGCACAATGCTTTAAGCTTTCCATTCTTTAATTTTTTCTTTCTGTGTTTATCATCGAGTTCGTTACATCTAAAAATGATGAATTCATACCGGATTAAATTTCCTATTAAATTTATCAATGTCGTGCAGAAAAATTCGCATTTCTGAGTTTTTTCCTTCTGTTTGTGTTGTTCTTCAGCTGAGCTGATCATTTTTTTTTTCTATTTTCGATTTCTATGGAAGATTCATCAATGCATTATCAGCTTAAAAAATTTTCATATCTCATTGAATTTTTTTTTTTTTTTTTTTTGTAAAAAAAAATATATATATATATTGATTGGAAAAAGTCAAAAAAAAATTACTGGATTTGAGGAAATACTATGGTAACATATGTATTTATACTTTAAATCCAAGATATTTTATCAGGGCATTGTACATAAATGGTATTGAGATTTTCCATGAACTGAATTCAATTTTCATATCATTTATCTCTGTGGGATTGAATTTTTCTACTGAAAATGTGCATTTATTTCTGTTCAATTCAGCCATCTGAGGTTTCCACAGAAGGGAAGTTTTAATCTTGGAAATTCTTATTCTGTATTTGATTTTTTTATGATGTTGCAAGATTTATACAACAAAGTTTTTTTTTTGTCAGCAATAATTCTTGACACTTGAGATTTTATTTATCGTCGACACATCACGACAATCGCTACTCGACATCTCACAAGTTCTCACATTCAGAAGACTGAGTATTTTTTTATTTTTTTACATGTTTTTCAATTTTGTTATTTTCGGAAATTTATAGCATTTACAACACGTTTTTCTTTCATACAAACTTATAAACAAAGCCTTTAAATTCACGAGCATACATTTTAAACATTTGGACGAAAATTATCATTCATCTTAACCTTCAAGTGGTCGGGTAAAATAAAATTTAGGTTACACAACCAGCAAAACTGGGTAAAAATTGACCCAGCTTGGCCGTATGAAGATTAACCGATCAATCCAACAATCCAGAACTACAATTTTGAACTTTGAAAATTGGTTAGTTCACACAATCCGTAATAATGTAACTCAAGATGTCTGAGCAATGCATTGTGGGTTTAAAATTACAGACGTAAACTTAGGTTCATATACTTTAAAATTGATTTTGAAGTAGGAAGTAACGTAACTTAAGAAATTATGGTAACCAATGAGAAGACAACTGCTTCTCTTATGAAAAACGAGATTGAATGAGAAATTGCGTGATTGGTCGGTTTACATTTATGCTAGGTTCCCACTTGGCAGAAACTCAGCCAGAAAATTTTCTGCTGCAGAAAATTTTGAGAGAAAAGTATGTTTTTCTGTCGTTGGTTCCCACCGGTGGACCGAAAAGTGGGCAAAAAAGTGCAGAAAAGTAGAATTTAAAAATGGTTGCCAGCTAAGGAAGTCAATTTGTAAACACTGCTGCTTTCTACACTCAAAATTGTATGCAGCAGAAAATTTTCTGTCGGAATTTCTGCCAAGTGGGAACCAAGCATTACTGTCCACAAACAGTGTGAACAAAACTGTACGTTACTTTCCTTAAGTTAAATTTTTGTAAGTTTCGTAAGTTACGTTACGTTACGTTTAATGTGAACTAACCGTAGCACTTA
This sequence comes from Strigamia maritima, assembly GCA_000239455.1. Classification (NCBI taxonomy): domain Eukaryota; kingdom Metazoa; phylum Arthropoda; class Chilopoda; order Geophilomorpha; family Linotaeniidae; genus Strigamia; species Strigamia maritima. The sequence continues at coordinate 48,786 of JH431364.1, read as the reverse complement.
AAGGGTTTACGACATCAAAAATATTATGACTGAATAATGTTTGTCATTTGTTAAAATGGCTGAAATGATTTTTATTTATTTTTTAAAGTTATTAGAACACCTTTAAAAAAATCATTTTGTATTTCTAAACAACTCATTAGAGCTTGGTGAGAGACATTGTTAGCCGCTTCTGGCAGGGCGCTGTTTCTGACGTCACAGCTAGCATTCCCCATGTTAAATGAATGGGGGTATACATCGCAACTGGTAACTGTATTATCAGGAATGAATGAATGAATGACTGATCAGTCCAATGATTGACTAAACAAGTGTTTTATTAAAAATAAAGAAAAGACTATATATAGGTGGTCAGTAATCTCTGACTAATCAGGATGCGTGTCACGTACGGAAGTCGTACGATGCGCATAACAACACAGTAACAATCGCGCGAATTCTCGATTTGGTCTCGCTTTTATCTCTCACTTTTTCATATTGTCGTCAGCTCGTTTTCACAACTTCAGCATTGGATTTAAACCCGAAAACATTTGTCAAAAAATCTCTGAAAAATTATTTAAGAGTTTTAAACGATGCTTCTTAATCCAATGGACCAATAAAAACAGCGATGTCGTAAACCCTTTAATGAACCCACCAACTCATTTTTTTCTTTGTTGCAATTCTGTATAAGAGGATTAACACCCAGTTGACCTTACCTCTATTTGAAACAAAAAAAAAAAAAAAAAAATTTTTTTACGAAATACTTCCTTCACTTTAAGGTCTATATTCGCTAAGTTTTAAAACTTAGTGCAATGTAATGAGTAGATGGTTTGGGACAAGGCTGCTAATTAGCTTCTAATTAGTGCCGTTTAATCCAAAGGATAGCAGGGAAAAAAATCGAGATTGAGGAAGGGGGAGAAAATGTATAAAAAGTTATCCTGTCTTTAGATGGCTCGAGCAAATGGCTTCTTTTACGACTCGCGGCTTAGAAGTTAGAAAATGAAAGGAGAAATAAAAAAAAAAAAGTCGTCGGGGTTTTTTTTTATCATTTCCGGTTTCCGAGATGATTATTATGTGTGGGTAAATGTTTGTGTACTCAAAGTTGTACCGATAAGCCGAAGCTTTGACGGTATAAGTGAGTTAATTTGAGAAGTAAGTCAAGTGATGTCTTAATTATGTCATGATTATATTTGTCCATTGCAGTGGTCAACGGGGTGCGTGAGGTCGAATGAATCGATTGGTGGATCGATTGAGTGTCACAAACAGGAAGTGGGAATTGCTTTGAGAACAAACAAGAATCGGAATCGAGTGATTGTTTACAAAGATGGCTTTTGTTTAATCTAAATGACACAACAAACCACAAACAATGTATGTTGGCGTTCGGGAAAAGGAGGTTCGTTCACTGGATTTGTTTAATTGAAACAACAATTTGGGCATTGGCAACGTGCAATTCTGTCACGAGCTAAATTAATTAACAACGGCGCTTTCTGAATATTGTGTGGGCAAATAGGAGGTTTTTTAGATTAGTGGACACCCAATAGCACACAACAATATCAGAGGTTTCACTCATTTTATTTCACATGCAGCTTTCAATTGTGAATAGGGTTAATGGGGTTTTTAGGTGGCTAAGAGTAGCAACAAAAGTGGATAAGGGTCGGATTGTCGGATGTTGTAAATTGCACTATAAAACGGCCATGTAGCGAAGAGCTAAGTCACGCCAACTGTAGATCAGCTGCTCGGTTCACATGATTTTTTTTGGTGCATCAAAAAGGCCAATAGGAAAGTTTAACACTTTGGAAATTGTATTGAACATGCATTATCATGGAGAATCTAACTCGTGAAAACTATCGACGAGAGCGTACGCACGGATTTGTTGAATTCGAATTTCTGGTCGAATCTCATTGGTTTGCGCGCCTATTGTTTTGATTATTGAGCACCATGGAAAAATATCCGAAAATAAATTTATGTTTTATCCACTTCTGAAACAATTAGCCGTCAGAGCGAGCCACTCCACCCCAATCCCAAAATGGCTATGGCGCGATGTTTCACGGGATTTCATGAGATTTCACGAGATTTCGCGAGATTTTATGAGATTTCGCGAGATTTTACAGGATTCTACAGGATTTACATTCGCTCGGGTACTTTGTTAAAATCCTGGTTAAAATCCGGGTATTTTGTTATTCAGGTCGCAATTTTTGATGCACTCGTGATTTCTACCGAGTAAAAAAATTCATTGTTACAAGCTTATTTCGACAATCACACTAGCGCTTGTGGTATTACAACTGAATAGTTATGAGTAGCTATACTCAATTAAACAATTCGTGCATGAAACTCCCATTGGTTAATGACCTTTGCATTGTACTGAAAGTATATATTGTGCTATCTTATTTTAATCCTCTAGTTGAGCCGAGTTGAAAAATCATTGTTTTGTAGTTTAAAAATGTGCGTGCCATATTGTTAACGAACGAAAACGCGTGTAAAATATTTTAAAAAATTATTTATATTTGGGTTTTTGTATTGTTGCGCACATTTTTTTAGCTACGAAACAATGATTTTTCGACTCAGCTTGACTGGAGGATTAAAATAAGATACCACAATATATACTTTCGGTACAATGCAAAAATTTTCACTTTTTAGTTTCGTGCACGAATTGTTGGATAGAGTTTACATACTTTTTCATGGTTTTAATCACTTTTGCTGTTGGTGTGCTAATAAAGAATTATCATGAAGAACAAGCAAAGAATTAACAAATCGATTTTGCATTTCACATTGAAAGATTGTTAGTTATTACAAATAAACAACAATTCATCAATTCCCTTTTTGCACAAAAATGGATTCTAATCTTGGCCTATTGAAGCAAATGCCTTTTTTATCTAGAAAAACAACCATAAAAATCCGGAAGTGTGAGACGAGAACATTGCGCGCACCTTTCACATATAGTGCTCACAAGTACTCCATTATAGGGAGAAAAGCAGCACAAAAATATGAGAGTGGTCCACTGAGCTTTTCTTTTTTTTTACTTTCTTCTAGCGAAGGGAGTAAATGCGAAAAGATGGTCATTCATCATTTCAAGATGTTAACTGATAATTGAACTTTCTACATTATTTATATTGGAACATAATTCTTCCATTAAACCCATTTTAAGCTTTAATCCAATTTTCTTTTTTTTTAAATTGGTTTTACCATGTTTCTTTGATATTTTGTGTTGATTGTTTTCAAGTCTCACCGAGGAATCGCGTCATAGTTTTTTAAACTCGATATCCATCATTTTTGAAGTTGTGAAATTGAAATTAAAAATAAATGAAGAAATATTGCAGATAGTTCAAGTTGCCAGTTTTATTAAGGTGCACTTGATGGGTTTAAAGCAGCAAGAAACCTTTAAAAGATTCAATTCCATAAAGGTATAGAATGATTAATGAAGTTGAATACATGTATGTCGCTGAAATATTAAAGATGGGATTGCAGGGATACAAACCACTATACTATCGAGGAATTTGAAAGCAGAATCAACATATTCTTAGATGTGTGAAATAAAAGTATTTTGACGTCTAAGAAAATGGGCTCATTGAATATGAATATGAATATTTTTCCGGAGAATGATTTTGCGTTCGGACACGATGTATAATCTGGCTATTCTTGCGGAGCCATCTATTGCGAAAAATAATATCTGTTTGGTTATGGTTGAACAGTGCCACATTTATGAGATTCAGCCACTCTTGTTATTGTATACATTCCTTCACGCAACCATTTATGAGCCCATTTTTATCCTTTAACTACTACATAAACACAATATTTTATCAAAATGGCGTTTCTTTATGGTCACCAGACCCTATGTTTATTCACGCAAGTGCAGTGCATTTCGCCTGTATCTTAAATGCTTTTTATACAATATATTTGTATTATATTAGGTAAATAAAACAACTATTGTGCATATGAATGTTTAAAAGACAGCTACCAACATATATTTATGTACAGGTACAAACTAGGACAACATAAATATGCGATAAATTTCAACAATACAACTTCGATGGTCGAAAGCACAGTGAATAAATTGGGGGGAAACGACGTGTCTGTATAATAGGTGATTATAATTAAAATAATTTTATTTTATTTTTTAACAATACAACTATTTGTCAGAAATTGCTGAAAAACATGCAAGTATAAATTCTATTTAACAATTTGTGCACGAAACTCCTATTGGTTAATGTCCTATGCATTCTACCGAAAGTATATATTGTGGTATCTTATTTTAATCCTCTAGTTGAGCTGAGTTGAAAAATCATTGTTTTGTAGTTCAAAAATGTGAGCAACAATACAAAAATCCAAAAGTAAATAATTTTTTTTATCTTTGTGGATATCTTTTTCTTGGAGTCAAACAAGCAGTGAAATATCTGTGGTTGTTTGAAATTTTTTTCGTGATCCGTATAAGCGTTACCATAGTTACCTTTACCCAGGTTGAAAAAGCTTGTAGATTGTGCCGTTGCCAAGGCAACCACTATAAGAGGCGACGTGGTAATGGTGTGTGTGTTCTTATTGTACTATGACCAACAGAAACATTAAGGTTGAGCTGCTGTGGCTTGATTTTTGTCAACCATCCATCTCGTCTCATTCTTTTAAAGCTGCAACAATCAATAAAAATTCTACAACACTGATAATAATAATAATAAATAAAATATTTGCCATGTCAAATGGTGCATGAAATCCGTTAAAAGTGTTACTAAAGTGATGTGGAAAGGAATTGTGAAGTGACATCATGAAATTCCATTTTCATGACTCTTTTTTTTACTATACCCACTTTGTATTCGAATGGTGTTCAGCTGCCCCAATAAAACTTATTGAACAATTCCGACGACTTCTTCGTCTATCCCCAGAGAAATCTTCCCTGAATTCCTCTTAGTGTCTCCTCTTGATGGCTCCCTTGTGTTGGATCTACACTGCTGGCAAGGAAGTGTCTAGTTTGTATCCTCGGTGTATTGTTGAATCGAATAAAATGTCTGGAAGTTGAGATGTGATTAGAATTTGGTTGCCTAAGAAAGTGTGGGTTAAGGTCATGATGTCAAATGAATCGCTTGAAGTGCATCTGTTGTTAGAATAAGTTTGAAATGCACTATTAATTGTAAAGCAAAATTATGTATCTGTAGTAACCCACAACAATCGTAATAAATTATACATTCCATAGTTTGTCATGCATTGAAACGGATGTATTTATTTCATATATAAACATATTTAGAATCTCCAAATCTTTGTCTTTTTATGATGAAATAATTGAAGATAAGATAATTTTTTTATCCAGGGCATCGCCAGGCTCGGACTTAGAGACCCAGGGCCCCTAGGCACTTGACATTTGGGTCCCCCCTACCATCTCGAAGCTATTTTGGAAATTTAGCAAATTAAATGCGCTAGTACAGAACATATAATTTTTAATCGACTTTAATAAACATTAGAATAATACGGTCTATGTTACTATAGTTACGTTATTCTATAAAATTTATAGAATCATTCGACTACCGGAGCCCCTAGGGTGGCTGGGCAGAAATCCGGCACTGGGCATCGCAGCCTTAACAAATATTGATAGTCATAGTTCTGGTTCTTATTAATAATGTATGAAGTTACAGATTCATAAAGTTTAGTTATTGGATATTTTATATTTGCTGTGTATTGGAGTGATGCAACTGATTGGAAATTGATAGCTGATGTGGTCATTGGAGATTTGAATTTAATCTGCTTTGTGCATTAAAAGTTATGACAGAATTTGGGTATGAAATATCAATGGTTGCAGGGAGTTTACTTTAAAGTTCTAGTTGAATAGTTTTGGAATAATTACCCACGAAACAAGAACATGTCTAAACAAAATTCAGTTTATAAACATCTGAAATGTTGATTTAATATAAGAATGTCTTTTTTTATCAACATTTTCACAACATAATATTAAACATTGATTTTACATTAAATGAATGTTGCATATCAACAATCGATATTTCTACTGTTTGAGTGTTGTATCAAAATGTTGATACAACATCTAATGAACATTTATTCCACTGTTTGATTGTTGTATCAAAATGAACATTTATTGAATGTTGTATCAATATTTTGATACAACAATCAAACGGTGGAATTATCGATTGTTGATATGCAATATTCGTTTAATGTTAAATCAACATTGTTATGTTTGAATGTTGAAAAAATGTTGAATCAACATTTCTAATGTTTTTTCTGAATGTTGTTTAGATATTTTCTTGTTTCGTGGGTAATTGTGGACATTGTTGAATGATTTTTTGGGTCATCCATGATGCTTAGTTCCCACTTGGCAGAAATTTCGACAGAAAATTTTCTGCTGTGCAGAAAAGTATCTTTTTCTGTCGTTGGTTCCCGCCTGTGGACTGTGGGCAAAAAAGTGCAGAAAAGTAAAATTTAAAAATGGATGCCAGCTAAGGACGGCAATTTGTAAACACTGCTGCTTTCTACACTCAAAATTTTCTGCAGCAGAAAATTTTCTGTCGGAATTTCTGCCAAGTGGGAACTAAGCATGACAGGAGAAAAAGTTTCAATTAGAAAGTTGTAAAGCACAATAAATAAAAAAAAAAAAGT
>JH431364.1:13071-25648 GCA_000239455.1 Strigamia maritima | reverse complement strand
TTTTTTTTTTTTTTTTTTTTAGTATTATAAAACAACTTGTCGACCTGGACAGTTCCAATGTGCAGATGGTTCGTGTATTGGACAGTACCACGTGTGCGACGGATTAATGGACTGCGCGGACAAATCGGATGAGGCACCACATAGAAAATGCAGTAATTTTTATTTTATTTTATTTTATTTATTTTTTTTTTTTAAAAATTAATATTAAATTATAGTATAATTTTTTTTAGGTTTTTCGCATTCGTGTAGCAAGCAAAACGGACACTGCAATCACATTTGCGTACAGACACAGCACGGCCACCACTGCACTTGTCATCGAGGTTTCGCACTTCTCGAAGACGGCAAAAGCTGCAAAGGTTAATCCTACACACAAATAGATATCTAAATATAATTTTCTTGATATAAACTCTGAAACTGAAAAGTGAACTTTTTTGCATTCTACCGAAAATATATATTGTGGTATCTTATTTTAATCCTCTAGTCGAACCGAGTTGAAAAATCGTTGTTTCGTAGCGAAAAAATGTGCGCAACAATACAAAAACCCAAATTTAAATAATTTTTAAATATTTTACGAGCGTTTTCGTTCGTTAACAATGACACGCATATTTTTGGACTACGAAACAATGATTTTTCGACTCGGCTCGACTAGAGGATTAAAATAAGATACCACAATATATACTTCGAGTACAATGCATAGGCCATTCGTGCACGAATTGTTAAATAGAGTACAATTTATTTATTTTAGACATCGACGAGTGTCAGCAAGAAGGCGCCTGCAGTCAAGAATGCAAAAACACGATGGGAAGTTTCCGCTGCAGCTGCATCAAAGGCTACAAATTGAAAAGCGACAAACGAGGCTGCAAAGCTCTCGGTCCGGAAGCGTTTTTATTGTTCGCAAATCGAATCGATATTCGAAAAATCAGTCCGAATCGAGCTGAATACGTATCGATTCTAAGAGAACTGGAAAATGCGATCGCTTTGGATTTCCATTATAGCAAAAACTTAATTTTCTGGTCCGACATTACACTGGACGTGATACGAAGAGCCTACATGAACGGATCCTCGGTGCAAACCATCGTTTCGTCGGGTCTGGAATCACCGGGCGGCATCGCCATCGACTGGATCGGTGATAAATTATTCTGGACCGATTCGGGCACTTCGCGAATCGAAGTTTCCAACCTCGACGGAACCAGCAGGAAATGTGTCGTTTGGAAAAACCTAGAAAAACCGCGAGCTATTTCGCTTCATCCGGGGTACAGTAGCATTTATTGGACCGACTGGGGCTCGCAGCCGCGAATTGAGCGGTGCGCGATGGACGGATCCGAGCGGCACATGATTGCCGATACGTCATTGTTCTGGCCGAACGGACTTACGGTCGATTATGCCGGCAGTAAGATTTATTGGGCCGATGCTAAGCACCACGTGATCGAAATGGCCAATTTAGACGGGTCGATGAGGAGGAAATTGATCGACTCGGGATTGCCGCATCCGTTTGCTATTACTCTGTTTGAGGATGAAATATTTTGGACCGATTGGCACACGAAAAGCATCAATAAAGCGAATAAGTTCGCGGGCAACGATATGGAAACGATACACAATAGACTTCATTTCCCAATGGATATTCGCAGTTTTCATCCACAACGACAACCACAAGGTAGTAACTAAACTCCGTTTCCAAAACATTGCAAGAAACTCCCATTGGCCAGAGCCTTTTCCCACCAATTTTTTAATACACTTAAAAAAATAATTCGAAAATGACCATAAAAGGGCATAAACGAGCGTAAACGAACGTAAACGAACGTAAACGAACGTAAACGAACATAAAACGAACATAAACGAATGTAAACGAACGTAAACGAACGTAAACGAACATAAACGAATGTAAACGAGCGTAAACGAGCGTAAACGAGCGTAAACGAACGTAAACGAACGTAAACGAATATAAACGAACATGAACGAACATAAACGAATGTAAACGAACGTAAACGAGCGTAAACGAGCGTAAACGAACGTAAACGAACATAAAACGAACGTAAACGAACATAAAACGAACAAAAACGACCACAAACGATCATAAAAATGACTACATATGGTGGTTTTTGGTGTTTTTTTTGTATTAATGTGCAAGCAAACGGGCTCCAACCAATGGGAGTTTCTCGCAATGTTTTGGAAACGGAGTTTAGTAACGGAAACGAAACGTCGGTTGAATTTGATTTTTTTAATTCAATTTTTAATATTTAGCGAAAAATCCATGTGGTAATAATAATGGCGGCTGCAGTCATTTGTGTTTGCCAAACAGTTTCTCGTATTCCTGCGCTTGTCCAACCGGATACGCTTTGATTGAAGACGGGAAATCGTGCAACACGAGTAAATTTGAGTAAAAAACGTTGTTTTGTTGTTTATTAATGAGTATATTTTTTTTTTTTAAGATATGGACACATTTTTGTTGTTTACCCGTCGTTCCGACATCCGAAGAATCTCCATGGACGTTGAAGACAGAACGGATGTCGTGATCCCTCTGAGTGACGTCAATAGCGCGGTCGCCATCGATTGGGATAGTCAGAAGAACTACATTTACTGGACCGATGTGACCAAAGACACGATAAATCGTGCTTTGCTCAATGGATCGAATCAACAAGTATTTATTTTCGAATTTATTTAAATAATTTAAATAATTTAAATAAAATAAAATTTGTTGATTTAGGTGGTGATCAAAACTAATCTGGAAAGTCCTGCCGGATTGGCCATCGACTGGATCAGCAATAAATTGTATTGGACCGATGCCGGCACCGACCGCATTGAAGTTGCAAATCTAGACGGGTCTATGAGAACAATTCTTATATGGGAGAGTTTAGATAGGCCTAGAGATATTATTGTTGATCCAATTGGAGGGTAAAAACAGAAAATAAATCTGAAATAATTTACTATTTAATAAATAAATGTTTATTTGATGTTTAGTTACATGTATTGGACCGACTGGGGACTCGCGCCCAAGATCGAGAGAGCGGGAATGGACGGATCGGTCCGCACGGTCATCGTGGGCCAGAATTTGACGTGGCCCAACGGATTGGCGATCGATTATGAGAATGAGAAGTTATATTGGACCGATGCAGGCATGAAAACGATCGAGTTGAGCGATTTGAATGGCGGGAATCGACGCGTTTTGATAACCGTCGATTTGCCGCATCCGTTCGGGTTGACATTGCACGAAGACAGGATTTATTGGACCGACTGGGACGCGCAGAGCATTCAAAGTGCTGATAAAATACGGGGGGATCAACGAACTGTGATACGAGGCGGATTGGATAATTTGATGGATATTCACATGTTTCATCGAGGAAGACAACCAGGTTGGATTTTTTTTTTTTTTTTTTTTTTTTTTTTTATAAAAAAATTCTTTTAATTTTTTAATTTAAATTTTAGGTCGAAGATGTGATCGCTAAAGGACTGGACACCACCGACGGTCTAGTGGTGGATTCGACAGGACGAAAATTATACTGGACCGACACTGGAAATAACCGGATCGAAGTTTCTGAGCTTGATGGTCGTAACCGAAAAGTGCTGATATGGGAGAAATTGGACAGTCCACGTGCCTTGGCTTTGCACTATGATTTAGGGTTAAAAAAAAAAAAAAAAAAAAAAAAAATTAAAAAGTATTATTTTTGTTATTCTAATTATTGATTTTTTTTAACTAGATTTATGTACTGGACCGACTGGGGCGATAATCCGCGTATCGAGCGCTCGGAAATGGACGGATCCAATAGAGTCACCATCATCCACGACGGTTTGGGGTGGCCCAACGGCCTAGCTATCGATAAAACTGAAAATAAATTGATCTGGGCCGATGCTAGGACAAATGTAACTTAAAATTCGATAAAAATTGGAGAAAAAAATTTAAAATTTAAAATTAAATTTTTTTTTTTTTTCCTAGATAATTGAAATGTCAGCAATGAGCGGGCGCAACAGACGCAAACTTGTCGGCAATGTCCCACATCCGTACGGTCTTACGGTAGTAGACAACTGGGTTTATTGGACAGATTGGGAAACCCAATCCGTCCACCGAGCCAACCGCGACAACGGCGAATCGATGCAAGTCATCAGAGACAAACTACCCGGATTGATGGACATCCACGCGATACACATGGACGATGTCGGAGTGAACGCATGCGCAGAAAACAACGGAGGCTGCAGTCATTTATGTCTCCGAAACTCGGGCGGCTTTTCCTGCGCTTGCCCCACCGGAATCCTCTTACGCGAAGACGCAAAAACGTGCGAAGACAGTCCGCAGACATTTCTTCTCTTCGCCAGTCGCGGCAGCATCCGACAAATATCTCTCGACACCAACGACAACACCGACGTGTTCCTGCCCATACCCGACGTGCACAACGCCATTGCCATCGATTTCGATATTTCAGAAAGCAAAATTTATTACACCGATGTGTATTTAGATGTTATTCGGTGGGTTAATCGATTAATCGATTAAAAAATCGAATAATAATTTTTTTTTTTTTTTTTTTTTTTTTTAGTTCGGGCTGATTTAAATGGCAGCCAAATGGAAACAGTCGTCGACAGAGATTTAACGACGGCGGACGGAATCGCTGTCGATTGGATCGCTAAAAATCTCTATTGGACCGACACGGGACGAAACGTGATCGAGGTTTCTCGTTTAGACGGGACTAGCAGGAAGACTATAATCAACACCGACTTGGATGAACCGCGTGCAATCGTCCTATTTCCTAGAAAAGGGTTAAAAACGTTGATTTTTTACACTAATTCATTGAATTAATCGATTTTGTCGCTTTATTTCCTAGAAAAGGGTTAAAAACGTTGAATTTTTACACTAATTCATTGAATTAATCGATTTTGACGCTTTATTTCCTAGAAAAGGGTTAAAAACGTTGAATTTTTACATTAATTCATTGAATAATCGTTTTTGTCGCTTTGTTTCCTAGAAAAGGGTTAAAAACGTTGATTTTTTACACTAATTCATTGAATTAATCGATTTTGTCGCTTTATTTCTTAGAAAAGGGTTAAAAACGTTGAATTTTTGCACTAACTTATTGAATTTAGTCGCTTTGTTTCCTAGAAAAGGGTTAAAAACGTTGATTTTTTACACTAATTCATTGGATTAATCGATTTTGTCGCTTTATATCCTAGAAAAGGGTTAAAAACGTTGAATTTTTACACTAATTCATTGAATTAATCGTTTTTGTCGCTTTCAGGTATCTTTTTTGGTCGGATTGGGGCAACATACCGAAAATCGAGCGCAGTTACATGGACGGAACTCATCGAAAAGTGATCGCCAGTACGGATTTAGCGTGGCCTAACGGGCTGACCATTGATTACGACACTCGCCGCCTGTACTGGGCCGACGCGCAGTTGGATCGAATCGAGACGTCCGATTTGAATGGTCGCTACCGCGTGCAACTGGTCCAGATGGTGACGCATCCATTTGGTCTGACCCAGAATGGAAATTACATTTATTGGACCGATTGGCAGACGAGGTCGATCGAAAGAGTGGACAAGGACACGGGGAATAATAGAATTACGATCCAGAGCAACATCGAGGGGCTGATGGAGATCCGGGTCGTGTCGTCATCGAAACAACAAGGAACTAATCCGTGCGCCGTCAATAATGGCGGTTGTTCGCATTTATGTCTCCATCGGCCCGCGCGGCCCGTTTGTGCGTGTCCGGATGTGGTTGGGTCGTGTAAGCTGCAAGGTGAAGGGAGCGTGGAGAATGAGATTGATGAGACTGATGACGACATCGAAGAGTCGAGTTGGAGGAAGAAGTATCCGGTTGGGGATTATCGCTGTACAGAGGCGAGTGGTCGATGCCAAGTTGTGGGCATCCCAGTTGAAGGTTCGGTTTATTCTATCTATATATATTTCATTTTTTAATATTTTTTTTTATGCTTTTTTAGATCCAAATATTCACAGCGCGTATGTCGTTCTCACCGTCTTGCTAATGATCGTGGCTGCTTTACTCGCAGTTGCATTGTTTGCTTGGCGACGGTAAATATAATTTTTTTCTTTTTTCTTTGGGTTTAAATGTTTATTATTATTTTTTGGATTTTTATTGCTGCTTTTATTGCTTAGTGATATGAACAAAGTAAGGTAAGTTGAGTTTAATGTGTTGGATTTTGGGTTATTAAAATGGATTTTTATTTTGTTAAATTTTTTTATTTTTATTTGATTTTTCCATTTTTATTTTTTTTGTTTTTTTTTTATTTTAGACGGCGAAAGCGCCGTATGGATTCGGCTGAAAGCAACCTCACTTTCTCCAATCCAACATATAATTCGTCGAGTGGCGACGTATCATTGGAGAAGAGACCTTCGTGGCGACGAATGTCTAAAAATGAGGTTCATAACTTACAAATTTCACATTAAAAAATAATATTTAACAAAATTTTAATTTTTTTATTTTTATTTGTGCAAGGATCCTTTACTAGGCCTCAACTCGGAAGAAAAACTAAATAATCACGAAGCAACAGCTTTAGTATCAAAAAAAGATAATATCCAAATGGACAGTCATGTACAGACGAACCGTTTGGACCAGACAGTGCGGAACAATTTAGTGATGGTGCAAAATGAAAAACAGAACAACATTAGAAGTAATGTTTCGTACAGCACCGTCGAGACGGATATCTAAACGATATCATTTTACAAAACGACTTTGAACACAAAAAAAAAAAAAAATAATAATAAAATAAAATAAAAATTAAAATTAAAGACAGAATGTGTGGCGCATGACGTGTGCGTGAAGGATTTCAGTTCTGCGTGTTTTTTATTTTATTTTTATTTCTAGATTTTTTAAACGACGACATCTTGTATTCGTGAATTTATCGTTTATTTATACACCATCATTGCCATATCTTTGTCATGACATTTGAATAGAACACTGCCGGGTTTTATTCTAGATTTTAAAATGACAGCTTTTTTTATTTTAATAATTATTCGCTGACATTTTGTTGACTTTATCACTTTCGTCTTCCATTTTGTTTATTACTTACTTGTTAGTTAAAGGACAGAGGATATTCAATGGACATTCCCATTAGATTAAATTTTTATATTTATATTTAATAGATATTAATGGATTTGACATTTCATCGGATTCGTGCAATTTTTTCTCATTGTTTTTTTTTTTTTTTTTTTTTACATTTAATTTTTCTGTTCGTAATTCGGTCGTTACGGAGAAAAATTTTGAAAATTCTTAATTTTTAATTCTAGCATTAAAACGACCTGACTGGTAAATGACATTTTTCATTTCTATTATCACATTTATATTTGTTTTTGATTCTATATTTAATAATTATTGAGTATGTGAATGTTATTTTATTACTGAACAAATCCCTCCATGTTGAAAAATATCGCAAAGTGTATAGAATGGGTTTAAAGAATAAACTTTTTCTTAAGTAAAAAGTTGTTCAAATATCACACTTAATACATTTTTTTCATGAGACAAGTATATATGTGAATTTTTAGCTGTTTGATATCAATTGTAATAGTCTGTTGTACATGTAAATAATCTTTTATTTCGAATGAAAAATAACATTCAATTTTTCTAAGTGTGTCGACGACTTTATTTCAAACTTTAACATCGTTTTTTTTTTTTTGTCAATTTTTCAAAAAAAAATCTTTTTACTGTACGTAAAAAAAAAGAAAAAATAAGTTAGTTTTGATTTCTTTAAATAGATGTCGCCACAGTAGATAAGGTCGTTACAAATAGTAAATTCAAATCGGTCTTCATCCGGGCTTCGCGACCGATCGGGTATTCTAAAATGGCGCCTTCTGTGTTTGGATACAATCTAGTTTACTATTTGTTTTTTAAGCATTGTTTATAGCAAAATCATTCGTTCAAATTTAACGTTGTAAGTAATATTGATGCATGCTGTATTTATTTATTTTCGAGAACCAGTAGCAAGGATTTGCTAGCGAAACACCGAAGAAAACTAACAAATGAAAGCGCGGGCGGCCGTTACACGATGCGACGATTTGAATTTCAAGTGCTGATCGTGTGTTTACACTCAAAATTATTCATCACGACAACATTTTATTATTCCAAACGTATTTGATTGCATAATAAAACCAATTATTGTTTATTTTTTAGGTGTTTGATCATCGGATGTTTTAATTTCAACAAATTAATCGAAAATGAGCGCAACTTCAGTATTATCCGACAGCGACAAAGAGCTAGAAACAAGATTTGCTCATTTATTAAATCCCATCCGTGATTTAGCTAAGAACTGGGATGTCGATATTGCATCGTTGCTTGAAAAGTATTTAAACGAGGTAAGATTTGAAGATTTTGCAAAAATTTTCCATTTTTCTAAATGTTTTTTAATTTTTTTTTTTTTTTTTTTTTTTAAATAGTTAGAGGCGGTTACCATAACATTCGATGGCGGAAAGACAACCATGAATTTTGTTCAAGCAGCTATGCTCATCCAAGGCTCCACTTCGGTATACAGCAGAAAAGTTGAATTTCTCTACATGCTAGTACAAGAAATGCTGCAATTACTAGCGAAAAAGAAAAAATCACAACCAACATCTGTCACTGGACAAGACAAAGATTCGTCTTTGGAAAAGGAAGCTTCCGACGATGTAAAATTTTTATAAAAAAAAAAAAATAATGAAAATCATGATAAATTTATTTGATGTTTTACTTTGTAGTTTTTAACTTTGGATGATGTCGCGGTTAACAAAAACGTCGATCTCAAAGATGGAGGAAACTCCAAGAAGAAAGCTAGTCTTTTACCCAACACGCCGACATTTTTCGTTCCTTTAGACGAGAGCGAGAAAGGCGACATGTTGTTCAGGTATTATTTATTAGTTGTTGTATTATCGGAATTTTGTTCTAATTTCGAATATTTTAGCCCGAAAGGCGAGCAAATAGGAAATAAAAACGACTTTAAGTTGGGAATCGGTGTTCTACATCCAACGGGAATGCTTTTGTTGGATATTGATAACGGACTGTCTATGGACCCCGATGGAAAGATCACACCAACAGAAACAGATGCTCAAGACGACGCACCGATGAATTTTGGTTTGAATTGATAAAAATTAAATTAATTTGATTTTTAATTGATTTTAAAATGTAGATAACGATTGCGGCCCACCATCTCCGGCTATGAGCGTGCAGTCGTTCGGTGGCGCTGGTGACATCGGCAACGATTTGCCGATGCAAATGAATCAATCAAAACAAAACGAAAATATAAATTTGGACAATAAAAGTGCGAGTGAATCTATGAGGTACAACTTGAGAGCTCGGAAACAGAATGATGTTTTGCACGATATTAATCGAATGGCAACTGCTGATCCGTACGAAGACCTCGGATTCAAAGACCGTCCATTTAGAAAAGGTTTTTATTAATAATATTTTGATTTTTGTTCATTTTGATTTTTTTTTTTTCTCAAAAATTAGGAAATGTGTTTCGGATACTCGACGAATTAGAACCAAAGAACACGAAGAAAAGAAAGACGAGGAAAGTGAAGGAAAAACTAGACGAACCGTTAACGAAATTGAGTAGTTTTTGCAGCGTTGAATGTATGATTCACTTGTTTTTTTTTACTCATTTTCGTCAACTTGATTTAATTATTTTTTTTAAAAATAGATTTATCAGATGCTTCGAAGTTCGTTAAAGATGCTTTAAAGATCCCCACGTTTGTGGAATTGAATCGGATGTATTGGCAGGAGCAAAAAGAAAGGCAGAAAAACCTACCGAACCTTAAAGAAATTCTCGTAAGACAAAAACTAACGGATCAAATAAATGAAAATTTATATTTTTATTTCTACGTTTCTATTTTTCATTTAGCCAGCGAATATTCGAACGGAAGAGGCGGAATATCATTCGGACGTAGACGAGGGAATTTGCGACGATTATGCAGCGGGCGGAGATTTTGGTTGTGAAATGGCGAATTCACCCCCACCTGCCGATAATAAACCGAATGACAGTAAATAAATCGACTCAATCCATCGACTAAATATGAACAAAGTCATTTTCGATTTTCGATTTTTCTTTTTTTGTCTTTCAGTCGACAAGTTGGTTGGTTGTACTTACGAAGATCTTGTCCGAGAACACGTTGAAAATTTCATGTCGAGTGCGCAAAAATATGTGCAAGTGACCGAATTAGCGAAGAGGGTCCAGGAATGGGAGGAAAGAATTGTACCAATCCTCGAACACGAGGAGGAAATGGAACCTTTCGATATCCACCAATACGGATCGAAAGTGCTAAACCGGTTTAGTTTTAACAACCGAAAACAAACGTTGACATTTCGGAAAATAGTGGAAAAAGAAGAAAAACGAGAAGTGGCCAGGTTTTTCTTAGCGTCACTACAATTGGTATAGGAAATAAAAATTTTTTAAAAAAAAAAATGGAAAATTTAATTTTTTTTTTTTTTTTTTTTTTTTAAGGCAAATTCATACAACGTCGCCATTAGCAAACAAGGAGAACTCGAATCCAGCATTAACACAATGGAATTAACACTATTATCACGAGTGCGACATCACGAGCAATTGGATGATTACGTTGCACCTTCATTACAGGCCAGTTAACGTTGAACTCTCTCATCATGTACAAAAATCCATCTTTTTTTTTTTATATAAGTAAAAAGAAAATATAACAGAATTATTTACGTATTTTTCGAACATTTCAGCCGAATTAAGAACTTTAATTTCGAATCATCACTTTGTCATAATTTAGAAAATTATTTTTCTATCAACAAAAAAGTGTGTTTAAAACTATATCGTAATTTGTGTCGTTTTCTAAGTATCTTAACCATTTTATTTCATGTAAAATACAATGTAAATATAAAAAAAGGACGACGTTAGGTATATAAAAGAAGGGGAAAAAAGATCTTTGGTATGCAAATATCATAAGATTCTAATTAATTAATTAATCAGATCGTAATGGTTACGGACGAATCATTATTCGGATTTCGGTTTCTCTTTACTTAAACCGGACAACTTTTTAACCGTGTTGACACTGCCACCAACGACTGAGTTGCTGATGTTGTAAGTGGTCGTCGCCGCCCATTTGGCTCCGCTGATGGCCGTGTTGGTGGCATTTGCACCTGCCGTGTACAGGCCACTGCCCAAACGCCACATGAGTCCGGATCGTTCTGCGAATTGTATGGAAAATTCAATGTCATTATAACGTTGACAAAAAGGTGAATAATCAGGAAATAGATACGGTAAATTGATGCCACCTGTTTTGCCTTCTTCTGGATGTTTCTCGTTCAATTTTTCCGGGTTTGATTGATTTGCTGGATCTGGCTTTTGGAATAAATAAAAAATAATAATAAATAAAAGTTGGTTTCTGATGGTAATATTCTTCCTAAACATTTTTTTTCTATTATATTTATTTATCTTTTTTAAAGTTCTATTTTTTTTTTACCTTTTTAAAGCATCCAGTCACAGAGTGAATTCTCTCCATTTTTTGAATTTTTAAATTGAGTTAAAAAACCTTTTTTTTTTTAAAAAAGAAAAAAATGGTAAAACATTTAAATTACATTTAACGGTTAAAATAAAAAGTTCGGCCTACGTGTAACTCCGCCATCTTGATGAAACTGTAAGAAGATGCGAACAAAATTAATTATTGGTTGACGAAGCTGTAGAAATAGCCAATAATAAAGTTTTAAAATCAAACGTCACGGGTGATTGCTCCGAGTTGATCGGAACTTGATGATTACGTAAAGAATCATCGTATTAACGTGACAGATCTCATTTTGTATTACCCATAGAATAATTTGGCATCGTCTGCTCTCGATCGAGGGCTGAGCGAAGCCCAACAATGATCGTCTCTGCCGCAATGGATCGCGTGTTTTTAGTATTATTACGTGAGTGAAAATGCCGTCCATATGCATCAACGAAGAATAAAAAAGCAATTGAGCAGCGGTGGTGAGATACAAACGGGCCGAAGTGTGAAACGCAAACTTTTCGTGGATTCCGTGTCGTGCTCATGTTCACCGCCGGCTGTCAAACAGTTGCGCCGGTCGCGCAATTGTTGGCGGCCGCCGACTTGTTTTCGTCTACGGGACGGTGATACCAACTTTTCCGATTCCGACGAGTGCCGAAGTGTAGCCGACTCGCAAGAAACTTTCTCCGAATTCGACATGTCGTTGTCCGATTGCAGTTACGTGCAGAGTCCCGAGCCGCAACACCAAGTGTTCGATCTGGATCTGTGCGAGGAAGACAATTTCACTTGGTTGCTCAATTTTAAGGTCGAGAGTTTGTTTCAGACACCGTGGGATCATTCGGTCGCGCACGATCATAATTACAGGTCTATCTCCATCGATTGTTCCAAGATTATGATCGAGAAAAATAGTGAGTAAATTTTTTTTTTATTTTTATTTGTGAATTTATTTATTTATTTATTTATTTTTTTTTTAGTGTTGACGCCTGAGTCGTTCGCAAATGAGTATTCGCAGATCTCGGTACGAGGAAAACGGAAACCGCCGTATACATACACCGAATTAATCGAACTCGCGTTAAGAGATCAAGGGGAATTGACCGTTTCGGGGATTTATAAGTGGATTATGGATCATTTTCCTTTTTCCAGGTCTACTGATGACCGTTGG
>JH431364.1:0-11966 GCA_000239455.1 Strigamia maritima | reverse complement strand
TNTTGTTTTTTTTAAATTTCGTATAACAGGTTGCGATGTCACGACATTTAATCGGTGGCAGAAATTTTTAGCATAATCAGGCACCTTATCACAAATTAAACCTAAGTATTGGGCTTGTGATTTGTGCAAGGTGTTAAGTCGTATTTACGAAATGATGTACGAAATCTTTTTTATATTTCGTTACGAAATTAATAAAACGCGAAAATTAAAACGAAATCAATTTAAAATTTTGTATTTTAATTTTTCCGAACGAAAAATCGCAAAGTCTCCATTATTTATTTATTTATTTATTTATTTATTTATTTTTTTTTTATAGAATTTTTAAACCCGGTCACTCAAAAAGAGATTGTTCAAGAATCCGGGCTCTTGGACGACTCTCAAGTTGTTCATTCGTTGCCTCAACAAATATTTAACAGTCTTTGTTCCGAAATGGAACCTTCTGGAGACTTATTCGATGATGATCTTGCGTTGAGTTATTTGAATATTTCACCTTAAAAAAACGAAACAAAAAAAAAACAAAAAAACACATCAGTTTTAATGAATTTAATCGATTTTCATATTTTACTTACTTTGTTTGGCATGCATTCCATTTGAAAAAATAAAAAAAAATGTAAACTTCTGAAATGTTTTTTCATTCATTCAATTATATAAGAACTTACTTAATTTTAAAAACCTCCATTAGATGTCGCATTGAAAATATTTGCAAGTTTCAGTTGCTCACCGCCAGTTGTCGTAATTTACGCTTTCATCATTTCGCAGAACGTTTGGGCTTAAAAATACTTGTAGTTTAAACGTTTAAATTTAAATTAATTAATATAATCAATTACACGCGTTTGACACTGATGTGACAATTCTTGAAATTCTTGAAAATGGATGTGGACAATGAAATCGATCAGAACTTACTTCAACAGTTCAGTTGCTTGGGCACAACCGACCGCGATGTGTTGATTACTCAACTACAAAAATTAGTAGGAAACCAACTTTCTAACACTGGATGTGCTTTTTTCCTCGATATGAACAACTGGTGAGTATCCCCCCATTCATACACGCGGTTGACAAAGTGTGAAAATATACAAAAGTGTTTTTTTGAACGCGTGATTGAGTGAGTCGTGAAAAGTGTGAAAGTCGAAACTGATTAATATTATTGTATTAAAAATTACTCGTTAATTGGTAAGTAAAGATTACGTTTTATTCGAGTTAATGTTTTTTTTCTTTTTTTTTATTGTAGGAATCTTCAGGCCGCCGTTTGTTCGTATTATGACCTGGAATCACCGAAGGATCGGTTGCCCACCATGTCTTTCGTTCGAGATGTTACTGTTGGAGAAGGAGAATCGGTGCCGCCGAGTACGAAATTCGTCAAGACGTGGAAGTTACAAAATTGTGGTGTGATTCTAATTTAAATATTCAATTTTTTAACGCTCAATGATGTAAAAAAAATGCAAATTTGTCAGATTATATCGATTTGTGTGTTTTAGTATAAAATTTGACTAATTTCCGATATTTTTTCAAATATAAAATGTTAAATTTTGAATTTAATGATAAATTTTTGTATTTTAATTTTAATGCTAAATTTTGTATTTTAATGCTAAATTTTGTATTTTAATGCTAAATTTTGTATTTTAATGCTAAATTTTGTATTTTAATGCTAAATTTTGTATTTTAATGCTAAATTTTGTATTTTAATGCTAAATTTTGTATTTTAATGCTAAATTTTGTATTTTAATGCTAAATTTTGTATTTTAATGCTAAATTTTGTATTTTAATGCTAAATTTTGTATTTTAATGCTAAATTTTGTATTTTAATGCTAAATTTGACCAACTGTCGATATTTTATTATTTATTTATTTATTTATTTCTGTTTGTATAATTTGAATAGGTGAAGAACAGTGGCCACCCGGTTGTTCACTGAGGTATACGCAAGGAGATTGTTTAAGCACTCAAGATCGCATCATGGTCGAACCATTAAAGGCGTACGAAGTAGCGGATGTGAGTTTGGAAATGTGTAGTCCCGACAAGGCGGGCATTTACCAAGGTCAGTGGCGAATGTTCACGGCCACTGGTACGCCATTTGGAGGTAAACTATCGATGAAATGTGAAATATTTACTTTTTTACTAATACATTTGTATTGATTTCAGATGTTATATGGATGATTATCACCGTTGCTGAAGGCGGAATTTTGGGATTGACTCAGCAAATGTCGCAGTTAAATGAATTAGGAACATCACAACAAACGGAAAATAGTAATCAATCTTGTAATCCTTTTGCATATAATAATCCGAAATTTGATGGAAGTGAGTTCTATTAAAATTTTGGATCGCCTAACAATCTTTTTATTTTATTTTTCCATTTATATCTTTAAAGTAGCGATTCAACAGCAGTTCAATTCTGTACGAATGGGAATGACTGATACATTACTGATACAGGTTGTGTGTGTCAAATAAATATGATAAGAAAATGAAGAGAAATATTTATTCATTTTTTCTTTTCCAGGAAATTGATTCGAATTGTACTTCGAACAGCGATGAAATGATTCAGTGACGTTTAAATTTTAATTTCTTTTTTTCGTTTGTTTATTATATTTCAATTTACTTTTTTTTCTTCTTAAAAATTTTTTTTTTTTTTTTCACTATTAGACGTTTTTGTTTAGAATTTTCTTTCTTTGATTCTCTCAAAATTTCTATATGTTTAAGTCTCACTTTAAAAGAAAATTTATTTACGTTAAACAACTGTGATGTACAAAATGAAAAAAAAAGAAAAAAATAGTAAACAATGATAAAATCAAATTTATATTTTTTAAAAAGTCAAAATAATGTTTTAAGTTTGAGAATTTTCTCAGGTGATTTTCAATTTGTCTTTTTCGCAACAGTTTCTCAACTAGATTAAATATTAAATGGTACTTAAATTCAAATGAACACAAACAAATTCTGTAATATTTTTAGGGATGTGAACCAGGGAAGGGGAAGAAAGGAGGTTCACAGTTTTCACGGATTTGAAAGTTCAAAGTTGTAACGGATTTAAAATGTACGAAGAAATCTTTGCAATTGTACGCTTGTGCTTGACTGTGTGGTTTATTTTAAATTAAAAGAAAATTAGATATTATTATTATTATTATTATTATTATTATTATTATTATTATTATTGGACACACTGCGATTTTTCGTACAGAAAAAAAAACGAAACGATATTTTATTACGATATTTATTAAAATATCATTATTTAATTTTGTCGAGTGTGATTTCGGGGCGACATTTTTAATTTTTATTGTTATTCATTTTGTAATATTATTTCGTGATGAAAAAAGAACTGCGCCTGCGCGCAACAACCTCAAGTGTAGCTGAAGATGCCATCTAAGTGCCGGCGCGGGCAAGTAAGCATTCCGAACTAGGTTTTTTTAAACTATTGATAACATTGCATATGGACATTACTTGTTTTCTTTTTTTAACTGTAGGATTAAAATATGGATGTGACCGAAAACGACGATCCGACAAAGACACACTGGCGTGATATTTTTTTTCGTTTTTTTTATTTCGTAATTTTTGTACGAAAAATCACAAAGTGTTCATTATTATTATTATTATTATTATTGCACATTGCACTAAGTTTAATGTAATGATTTTTGCTTTTGCTGTGGAATGATTTTCTTGGGATCTTGACAGCAGGTTGTTGAGTGGATTGACCCATGACCATTACAGTAACTGTATCTCTAAAGGTGGGCTAAAAATCTCAGACGATGTCTATGAGATACAAAGGTTTGAAAATCTACCTTTGACACATTTGATAGAAAACAACGACTCATTAGCCGTCTTTCTATCTTTACTGCGACATGCTCACTGAATACGGTCTGCCGCCATTGCCATTTTCCTGATTACTGAAGATTACGGAGTTCGTGGACCGTGGATACCGTCACGGAATATCGTTGGCAGCCGCTAATGACACCTTTGGCTTTGGCCACTGTGAAACAAATTTGTCAATTAACCTTCCAAGAGCCAATGATGTATACAAATGTTTACTATCACCATACTGGTATAGGAAATTTTCCTTAAAAATTTTTTAAAAATTCTGATGCTTGGCTACTTTGTACTGTTCATAATAAAGAATTTTATCATATAAATTTAAAAAATTTTAGTTAAAAATTCTACAAAATACAAGGCTTGCAAAATTCAGCCCCTGAATCTTTCCATGTTAAATTTTGGGCAGCTGCCCTGCAATAAGTTAAAGCGCTTCGGCTTAGAGCGCCACCACCATTTGTGGTGGGAAGTAAAAACAAATTATCCAAATTTCAGTAAAGTTATGAATTTATAAATTTTTGTTCAAAACTCTACTGGAAAATGAGATGTTTTGTAGATAACTTATTTAGCATGTTTTAAATCTTGCAAATAGTTTTATTGCATGAAATATAGATGAATTTGAATTTTTGATAAAATTAGTAAAAAATTTATTGCGATCAGAGTGAGTCTCATGTTTTGAAATTATTAAATATAAGCGCCATCTAGTGCCGACCACAACAACTAGTGCTAAAGCGCTACCATACAACAGCTTTATGCAATTATACAAATGTATACATTATCGGTTTGCCATGTTCATTAGAATCATTGGCTCTTGGAAGGTTAAGTTTGGATGATTCAAAATGAAGAGAAAGCGACATGCGCCACACCCGAAATCCAAAACTAAAATCATACGAAACAGGACAAAAAAATTAAGGTAGGTGATGAATATTAATATTTTATTTTTGAAAATTTTATCTATGAAATGGTACCTAGCTAACATGCGAAAAACCGTAAGAGATGCATCATTTCTGACAGCACTAGTGTCATTTTCTAGCTAAACTGACGTAAACTGTATTTATCAATTCGTGCACGAAACTCCCATTGGTAAATGACCTATGCATTGTACTGAAAGTATATATTGTGGTATCTTATTTTAATCCCCCAGTCGAGTTGAGTCGAAAAATTATTGTTGTGTAGTTCAAAAATGTCCGTGCCATTGTTAACAAACGAAAACGCGGGTAAAATGTTTTACGAGCGTTTTAGAATTATTTACATTTGGGTTTTTGTATTGTTGCGCATTTTTTCATCAAAAATCACTTTTTTGTTCATAACTTTTTTTTGAAGATATGTACCAAGGGTAGAATCAAGTTTCACTTCAAGGTATTGATGCAATCAACATTTTGAGCTTGAATAAACAACACTCTCTAGGGTAGTTTTTGAGTATAAAGCGAAAATGAGGCAAATTTTTATCAAAAATCAGTTTTTTGCTCATAACTTTTTTTTGAAGACATGTACCAAGGGTAGAATCCAGTTTCACTTCAAGGTATTGATGCAATCAACATTTTGAGCTTGAATAAACAACACTCTCTAGGGTAGTTTTTTTCTAAAAAGCAAAAATGGGGCAAATTTTTTATCAAAAATCAGTTTTTTGCTCATAACTTTTTTTTGAAGATATATACCAAGGGTAGAATCAAGTTTCATTTCAACGTATTGATGTAATCAACTTTGATTTTGATTTTGAATAACCAACTTGTGACGATCCTTTCTCCGAGGGCATTGTCTAGTGACAGTGACCACGAGGAGAGGGCGGTTTACACACAGAATCTAGCCGAGATAAGGTGCGCACTAAACGTGGGAAAATTGCAATATAACTGATAAATGAAAGGGAGACCTGATTCTCAAATCATGACAATATTTAATAATAACTTTAAATATTAACAATAAATATACCGAGGAACATAAATAGATAACAATAATTAATACTAACATTGGGGGTTAAGTACATATATAAAAGGTAACATGACTAAACGAGATTTCTAACTTTCGTTCCTGGTATCCTGAGTGGTTCTAAAGGAGAGGGAATCCATCAATCCGTCTGACGGTTGACTTTCTTAGTCGTCACAAGGTTTGGGCTGACCGTGTCAGGTGACGCGGTTCCCAGATAGATGACAACCGAGGATACGGTGACTTCACCGTATCACTCGATAACGAGACATAACGATACTATAAATACCGGAGAAAGATCACAGATGAGCGTTACTTGGCGATCAGCATCGCCTAAGTCGAAGTTCGACGTTCTGCATAGTAACATGCGTTCAGGAATCATTATTACAACCGAGTATAGAATGGTCAATAACTGTCTGTCCCACTAAAACCACTCACCGATGTGTCAATACATGTGCTTAGGTTGAAATGTATATTCGCGGTACATAGGCTTCCGTGACATAAATGCCACGACTACTACGGTCTTTACGGTTTTGCACCAGCCGGCTCGTAGCAACAAAGCTTTTTGTACCACATAAATGCAAGTAACTGTCAGCAACACATAAATATATCTTTAAGTAACTTTGGGGGTCACAGGTGTAATCAATTTCCCCTCTACATACCAAAGAGAGTAAGTATCGTGGTCAACGGACCACAGTAAATTCCTATCTCAAGATAACTTCCCATGTTAGAATGATAATATACAATATTATCATTTGCCATAATTCATAATATGAACACACTTATGAAATATTTACTGGTCAAATATTAAGCTAAGCATGAAACCAAAACTAGGCAACATAAATAGACTATTTGAATATGGCGCGACATAGTAGTCCGCGCCATCTAGTGGTAGAATAATAAGGTAATTGCCGAGATTCGACCGTCACAAACTTACTCTTGTGTCATTATAATGTTGTTTTTTTGTATGGCGACCATTTTGGTAGACATGAGGATGGAGGTAATGTCTGATGTTTGAGTTTTCTTTATTTTAAAAAAGTCATTAGGTTTTTAATGTTTTGTGTTTTGTAGGGTGGTTTTGGTCTTTGCGCATGCGTAATGATGATTAGGGTTTTTGGTGTGGAGCGGCGATTAGATTAGATCTGAATGAAGGTCTTAGTTTTTGTTTCATATTTAATTATGGTGGAATGCGAGTTTGTGAGGTTGGAAATGTTTTTGACATTTTAATGGAATTGTTTTGTTGTTTAATTTTTAGTTAGCGAAGCGATAGCGGTGCGGCGGTAGTAATGGCCGCCATTTTTGGCGATGTTGTATTGCCGCTGTGAGAAATCTTTGAGCTGTTTCGTCGCTTTATACGGTTTAATATTTTAAACTTTGTCGATTTGAGGTTATATACGGAGCTTATCTCGAATATTATAACGTGAAAGTCATGTTTAACGCCAGGAAATCGTATAATGTGAAAGGATTTTGTGGTTGGGAATGGAAGTTTTGAAGTTTTTAACGTAAAAATAGAGATTTGGTGTTTTTTGGTAGGTAATACATGTCTAAAATTGCTCGAAATGCTCTTAAAATGTCCAAAACTGATCAAAATGTTGATAAAATATCTAATAAATGACTAAAAACGCCTTTAAATTGTCGAAAAAACGATTAAAAATTCCTCGAAAATGTTCCATAATAAACAAAAATTAAATGTTAAAGTAATTTAAAATTTCCATTTAATTAAATTCTATTTTTATCCATTCCAGATGACGATAACGACAATGTGACTGTGGGATCCATCCACGTTTACCGGACGTGATCCAGTTAATGAACGACCGTTGGCCGCTCGAATTAGGCGGCACAGGTCTACAAAACGTCGTCGCCAACAGTTTCCGAAATAGAAACGAGCAGCAACAGAGGGCTCGTGGACGCAGACAGGGTTAGACCTAGCGTATTCTCCATTTAAAAAAAAAAGAAAAAAAAATGTAAACTCTATTTTTGTTATGACACGGTTAAATATCCACCACCTTTTGGCAAAGTGATGAGTAATTTCAAACAGTTAAATCAGATCTCATTTTAATCCTCTAGAGTTGAGCTGAGTGAAAAAAATCATTGCTTTTTAGTGGTTAACAAACGAAAACGCTTTGCGCTTTGGGTTTTTATATTGTTGTATATTGTTGCGCACATTTTTTGACAATCCTGAAAAAGAAAAGTCACTTCTCCTTATCTGCCTTATGGAAAAGTGACTTTTCACACTTTAAACTTGTTTATGTTTTCATTTTCATTTTTTATTTTCATTTTCATTTGTTTTTTCAATTATTGTTGAATTTGAAATTGAAGAGTTTTCATTTGAAACTTTAGTGTATATGTGTATGAAGAATTGAATTTTTTCAGGTAAAAAAATGTAAGGTAAGAGCTTACTTGAAGTAATCGGATGAGATGAGGTGCCAATTGCCTATAAACAATATCTATCTATCTATTTCTATTTGAATTAAAAGTTAAATTGATTTAGGATTTGGGATTTTCAATTTCTTGGCTTTTTAACTTTTCGAAAGAAAAAAAATAAATCATAATGGAGCTATGTAATTCAATCAACGATCAAAATTTTCAACAAAAATCATTACGACCTGGATGTTTAACTGCCATTGAACTTAATTAATTAATCTAGAATTCTGATTTGTCATTATGATTTTTTTTTTTTTTTGAAACATACCCATACATCGAATTTAAAAAAAATTCAAAGTGAATTCAACAAATTGAACATCTTAAATCATCTTTAAAAAAGTTTTTAATTTTTAATTTTTAATTTTTAATTTTTAATTTTTAATTTTTAATTTTTAATTTTTAATTTTTAATTTTTAATTTTTTAATTTTTTAATTTTTTAATTTTTAATTTTTAATTTTTTAGTTTTGGCAAAACTCTTTTTGGTGGTTTTTAATTTATTTTTTTTAATTCTCAATTACACGGAATGATAGGTTCTGAATTAATTTTTTATTACAAAAAATGAGTCATTAGGTTTTGAGGAGTATCGGTCTTTGCGCATGCGTAATGACGATTGGGGTTTTGGTGTGGACTGTGGAGGAAGGTGTTTATATTCAATTATGGTGGAATGTGAGTTTGTGTGGTTGGAAATGTTTTTGATATTTGATATTGGAATTGTTTTCTTGTTGTTTAATGTTTAGTTAGCGAAGCGCTAGTGGTGCTTGCGGCGGTAGTAATGGTCGCCATTTTTGTCGAGAAACCAAGCTCATGCACGCATACAAAGAGTACAAAGAGTACAAAGAGCCAAAGACTGGATTAAGGATTAAGGTGTTCTATGGGATGACACGTTGGGTTGCGGCAAACATGTCACAACTAATGATACAGAATTTTTATAGAAGTAACACTGGTGAAATTTATTTTTATTTCAAATAGCATATACAAATTGGCCTTTATAATTCAAATTATTGTGAATTTAAAGGTCCCCAAGGACATGTGTTGTAGTAAAATTATTAAAAAAATTCAATTTTTATTTGCAGGTATCAATAATTCTAACTGCAGAATCCTGGACAATGGACAATGGTAAAGAACATTTCATTTATTGAAGCAAAATGTTGAATCTGACTTTCTACTGACAACGAGACTGAATTTGAAGATTGTGTTTAGGAATATGACTTCGACGATGCAATTTCAAATTTTCATTTCTACAAACTCATACCAGTCTGACACCAATTTGTTTTTCAACAGCTGACTGTTGCTGGTTCTTGTTTGCGTACCAACTAAGGTAGGAATAAATGAATTATTTATACTTTAGATCAATTCTTTTATGTTTACAATTTTTTAACTGATTTAAATATTAAATTTTACTTTGAGGATTCGTTGCCTTGATTTCGAACAACGGGTGGATAAATGAAAGTAAAATTTATCGACAACAGTCAGTCGATACTCGATAGATTTTATTTGAATTGTGCATTTCCTACAACTGTTTCATGGCTGTCAGTCAGAAATTTATCTAATTTATTTAACTTCTCGAATCTTATATTCAAAGTGCGGATGATTTGGTAAATTTAAATTTAAAAATTGGATGAATAAAAATTCGAGAATTTTGATTTTTTGATTTTTTGATTTTTTGATATTTTCATGAAAATAGTTGAAACAGTTGTGTTCTGCAGATTTTTTGCTGCTTGCTGCTGTCTTCTGTCAAAAGTTTTATGTTGTCTACTGCGTTCATGAAGCTATACTTTATATTTCTTAGATTTGTTTATTATTTATTTTGGTAATCAACCACTGATTAGTTAAACACAAAATTAGAACAAACTCTGTTTAGATATTTATTTGTATTAAATTTGTTGGCATTAAATACCAGAACCGATCCAGTGACCATATAAAATCAGTTTGCTTTGTCCAGCACTTGATTGAGCATTAAACTGGAACTCGAGTACTCGTTGATTATATATTTTTATTTTTTAACAGATTCCGTGGACATCGAAACTACTTTTGGATCATCGGAACGATTGGTAACGTTTTTCTTATTATTTATTATTATTTTATTATTATTTATTATTATTTATTATTACTTATTATTTTCTACTATTTGCAGTTAAGCAGATATTTAATTTTTTCGTTTACGAATGCTTCAAATTACCACCAGATGTCGGTAATTAGATGTATTAAAGCGCAACCTAAAGCGCTTTTAGTTTTCTATTTTTTGATATCGTGTGGCACCGCGACCTCATTCATTCAGACTAAGTTTCAGGCTTAAGGTTCATTTTTGTCGGCGTATTGTATCGTAAACGTCATTTAAATTACGTACTCTAAGTACTCTCGCTTGAATTTCGCCATATGCAATTTGGAGTTAACGTACTTCGCTCGTTTAATGATTTCTTTTTTTTAATCTTTTTAATCTTTTTTTTTTTGCTTTAAGTCTTACGTTTATTTTTGTAGGTTGAAACACGTTTTCGAAGCTGCGAGGCTATGACTTTAGAACGACCGCATCACCGATGACGAGATATAGGACGACTTTACATTTCAGAATAATGCAACGAAATTACACCACTTGAAGACTATTACATTGTTACAAATGTCATTGGAATTTGTTATTTTTCTCATTTTTTATTTTATTCTTCCAAAAAGGAAAATTCTTTTATTTATATATTTTATGTTTTTTAAGTTAAGTATATCTTTCTTTCCTAAGTCACATCCACTCCTTCCCTTCGCATCCCTATGACCAAGTCCCATCCACTTATTCCCTTTGACCTAATCCTTCTCATCCCCATGACCAAGTCCCATCCACTTATTCCCTTTGACCTAATCCTATCATTCCCTTTGACCAAGTCCTATCATTCCCTTTGACCTAATCCTATCATTCCCTTTGACCTAATCCTATCATTCCCTTTTGACCTAATCCTATCATTCCCTTTGACCTAATCCTATCATTCCCTTTGACCTAATCCTATCATTCCCTTTGACCTAATCCTATCATTCCCTTTGACCTAATCCTATCATTCCCTATGACCAACTCTCATCCACCTATTCCCTTTGACCTAATCCTATCTGCCCCTTTGACCACCGTGATCCGAACCGCAGTGCCAGCGGTGCACAGTGCCAGCGGTGCACAGTGCCAGCGGTCCACAGTGCCAGCGGTCCACAGTGCCAGCGGTGCACAGTGCCAGCGGTCCACAGTGCCAGCGGTCCACAGTGCCAGCGGTCCACAGTGCCAGCGGTCCACAGTGCCAGCGGTCCACAGTGCCAGCGGTCCACAGTGCCAGCGGTCCACAGTGCCAGCGGTGCACAGTGCCAGCGGTGCACAGTGCCAGCGGTCCACAGTGCCAGCGGTCCACAGTGCCAGCGGTCCACAGTGCCAGTCATTGTGTGTCCGTACCATTGTGTCTCCGTACCATTGTGTCTCCGTACCATTGTGTCTCCGTACCATTGTGTCTCCGTACCATTGTGTCTCCGTACCATTGTGTCTCCGTACCATTGTGTCTCCGTACCATTGTGTCTCCGTACCATTGTGTCTCCGTACCATTGTGTCTCCGTACCATTGTGTCTCCGTACCATTGTGTCTCCGTACCATTGTGTGTCCGTACCATTGTGTCTCCGTACCATTGTGTCTCCGTACCATTGTGTGTCCGTACCATTGTGTGTCCGTACCATTGTGTGTCCGTACCATTGTGTGTCCGTACCATTGTGTCTTCCGTACCATTGTGTCTCCGTACCATTGTGTCTCCGTACCATTGTGTCTCCGTACCATTGTGTCTCCGTACCATTGTGTCTCCGTACCATTGTGTCTCCG
>AFFK01018615.1:0-20465 GCA_000239455.1 Strigamia maritima | reverse complement strand
ACAAGTGGGTTTTTGTACGCAAGCGTGATTCAGCTGGCAAGGTCATACGCCATCGCGCTAGGCTGGTTGCCAGGGGTTTCCTGCAAGAGCAGGGTACTGAATTCAACGAGGTTTACAACCCGGTTGTTAATTTCATAGTTGTTAGGTTTTTGTTTATTGTTCTCGTACTATTCTTGAAATGGGTTGACACACATTTAGATGTCAAGTGTGCGTTTTTATATGGGGATTTGCCGGAAAATATTTATATGTCAATTCCGGAAGTTCTGCATCACAAGAAAAACAGGGTATGGAAACTTTGCAAATCGTTATACGGTCTAAAACAAGCCGGAAGGCAGTGGTACATTAAGCTTGGTGAGGAAATAACCCGATTAGGATTTCATAAGTTTATTTCCACACAATGCGTCTATCGTTTAGGCTGGGACATTATAATTTTATTTTATGTTGATGATATTATTGTATTTGCGAAAGATGAAAGTTCCAAACAGCATGCCGTTACCTTATTGAATAGGGCATTTTCATGTGTTGACTTAGGTCAAACTAAGAGATTTTTAGGCATAGACATTTTACGTGATTCGGGCGGAATCCAGTTTAGTCAGACAACTTATATTAGTGAGTTAGCAAAGAGATTTAGCAACTTTGCGTTCAGGCGAGTTGCCGAACCCTTTAAGGTTGGATTTGACTTAGCGGAATTGAACCTGGAAAGAGACATTTTAGATTCATCCGTTTATCCGTATAGGACGTTGGTGGGGGTTCTGTTGTTTGTGTCACGTTATACTCGACCAGATATTTGTGTAGCAATTGGTATATTAGCTCGATACAATGCCAAGCCTACACTTGTACACTGGAATTGTCTATTGCACCTGTGGAATTATGTACTCAGTACAAAGGATAAGACTATCCATTTAAGTAATGAGTTTAATTTAATGATCAATTGTTTTGTCGATGCTAGTTGGACCACATCACCGGGAGATAGAAAATCAGTTACGGGCTATATAATCTGTGTTGATAGTAATCCGGTAATATGGCGTACAACGAAGCAAAATCTTGTTACAATGAGTGCGATGGAAGCTGAGTTGATAGCATTGTCTGAGTTAGTAAAAGAGATTATATGGTTCAGACGATTGTTGAAAGAAGTCCAGTAATGTCCGGAATTTAGACTTTAGTAAAGTTTCAGTGAATTGCGATAACCGGGCTGCCATACACTTCATATGTAATGATGTAGAGAATTCAAAGACTAAGTATATTGATGTGAAACTTCAGTTTGTGAAGGAGAACTATCAAATTGGTTTATTTAGTCTACAATATGTTACACCAAAAGAATTTGGCGGACATTCTAACGAAGCGTGTTAGTAAAGATAAAATAACGGAGTTATGTAAATATTTGGATACATATGTTTAAAGATTGTTCTTTATTATTGTTTGAAGGAATAAATACAAACGGGGGAAATTGTTAATTTATGTTCTCATTTAATTTGTATTTATTTAATATATTATGTTTCTATTCATTATGTTTTGTTGTCTCCTGTGAGACACTGTATTAATTGTATTTTATATTTGGGTGTCACCTATGGACTACCGTAGGCTTTTGGCACCACCTATATGTTTTTAAATGAAAAGTTAACACTTGCAATATTGCACAGTGTACATGCAACACGTCTCTCCTTGTCTCCAGCTCACACACCAAGTTCTGACCAATTTCCTGCACTATTACAACAGTTTTCAGTGAAAGTTCCCTGAATCCCAACTCGTATGGCACATAGGGGACGTGTACACCTGGAAATCGAGAGCAGGAAAAATATCCTTCCTCGGTATGCAGGTTTAGCCCGACCCTGCGCATAAAATTATGCCCAATGATCAGACTGCACACATCATCTTTTAGTATATAAAAATTCATGGGTGTTTTGAAATTATCCCATTCAATCAATATGGTCACTTGACCCACTGGTTTATGGTCAATTCCAACAGCAAAAGTACCAAATTTTTTGGAGCTTCTTGTATGAATTCCGGCAGACACCCAGTGGCTGCTAACATACAGTTCGCCGATAAAACACTGCGTGTCTCCCGTATCCATTAGAGCATTATAGGTAAGATTACCAATAGTGATCTCCATTCTGGGGCTATCCTCTGCTGCTGACAACAACCGAATTTGTTCGACGTTATTTTGCCCACGTGGACAAGTATTCCGTCGAGCATTACCCCGTTTCTCGTATCTACGAGCTTTCTTCACGAAACTTTGTTCATTGTAACTTCCCGAGTAAATGGATAAGTAACTAAGCCTCGCCGTCATTTTTTGTACAGCTTCGTCCACTCTTCCACTATTGCTAGTCGGATTTGTGTTTACGGGGATATTATCATATGACAACACCACCGTTGACGGGTCTGTGTCCATGGCCCACGAGTCAACGTCCGTCTCCATATCCTCAAATGGGAGTTGAGTCGTTACGTCAACTCCCATGACTAGTTTTTTGAATTGCTAGTCGAAGCCGTCGTCACGGGCACATTTGTACCTGTCGACGCCTTGTGTCCCTCGGCCAGACGGTCGAGAACACTTTGCCACATTTCCTTATTATTCCGTTATTATTCCTTATTATTATTCCGTTAGTTCCTTTTTCCACTCATTGAACACCTCAATAAGTTTTTCCTGAGTTACCCAATTCTGTTTGGGTTTCTTCGCTTCAGGTTCCGCAGGTGTGTGTCTTGTCTATCGTTCTGCCTTTTATTTGAAGATTCTTCTAATTTTTCTTTTTCTTCCATGCTGGATACTTATAACATTCTCTTTTCTGGTGACCTGGCTTTGAGCAAAAGAAGCACTTGCCCAGTTTCCAATCATTGACGACGGCAGGTTCCGCTGCTTTCTCCTGGAGGTGGAAAACCTGGAATCGCATCTCCATGGCGTCATCAGACTCGTCATTGGATGATTTCTCGATTATTGATTCATTTTGAAGTAATTCTGCAAGGACCTTGATATTTTCTACTGTGGCTGGTGATTTTTTAATCACTGGTTTTGGTTTACGGATGTCAACCACAGCCGTTTTGGGTTCCACCTGGCTCCTCTGAGCCGGTGGATCCGAATCATCGTATAAACTACGATTAGTCAGGATTGACTTATAGATGGCGTGAAAACTCTCTTTTGATCTGAGACCAGAGGAAATTAGAGTATTTCTGCCGTAAGCATTAGCATTTAGGAAGACTTCAATGGCAGCCGCCTTGGAGCCTAACGCCGACTGCTGTGACCACACAGTCTTATATCGGTTTATATAATCATACAGTGATTCATCAGGACCCTGAATAATGTTGCATAACATATTCATTCGGTTAGTTTCTGATAAACCAAACCGGTCCTTGAACTGGGTTGCAAATGTCTCCCAATTCGTAAAGGTGTCCTGATTTTCTGTAAACCATTCATAGGCGTCATGAGATAATTTGTCCCTTTGAGATAATTCGCGGGACCAGGCCCATTTGGACCTTTATTTCCCTGTTTCAAAGCAGCTGCGATATCCGCCATACAATCCAAATTCTGTGCCCACATCTTGGCATACATGTCTTCTGCATACGAGGAATTGTTATGCCCAGATTGGCGTGATTGACGGTATCTCGGCGGAGATGTCCGTCGTCTCGAAGAACTTGATCGTTGCTTTGGTGGCGATCGTGTAGCGGATCTAGAACTCGAATGAGATTTAGGTCTACCATACTGTGGAGAGAAGTTTCTGGACTCAGATTCTCCTCTCTTAGCTGATGGAGTTAAACTCGGGGTTCTTGAAAGACGTGATGCCGGGCATGACGTACTCCTTTCTTTTCTTTTGAGAAACGATTCTCTCCTGGGATTAGATGAGATTCCTATGAGTGACCGATGTAAATTATGCATAATTATTGTGTCTTAAGCCTGATTGGTAAAAGTGTATCAATTACCAATTGGTATTCATTGTGTTGGCTGCACCTGTGTGGTCGTATCAAATGCATAATAAGGATTTATTATGCTAAAAACCATGTATGGTGAATGAATGCAGTGAATTGCGTGCATATGCGGTTGTATTTATGTGTTAGATTAATTATTGCCGTGTATGGGTGTTATATAATTTGTATTAACTGTTTGAGCAATGTTAATTATGCTTGTGTATCAATTTGGGTATTTATTGATCATAGTTTGCAGTTACCTAAAGGTGACGTGTGTGATAATCATGTGTTGTTATGATTATCACACCTTTTGTACTGATAATGAGTGTTTTGTGCCTTATTGCACATGTTTCCCAATTTTGTAGTGAGTTCATACCAAAATGTGACTGTATTTACCTTTTGTGTATGTCATCTGCAAAGATTTTAATGTAGCAGACGACATACAATCAGAGTCTCATGTGATTGCCAACAGGTGGTGTTTTAATAGTGTATTATCACCTTTTGTCAATCACTTGGTGGTCAGTCTTTCACCAAGTCAGGTGATGTGCACCACCTTTTAGGTGAGCCAAGATGGCTGTGTGCATGACAGCATGTCATGAGTTAGTTTCAACTTTACTTTATTGGAATAAATCTTCCGTAAGTTCTTTGTTTGCTTTTTAAACATTGTTTGGTCGTGTTTACTGTGCTGAGCATCAAAAATGGCACTGGGAACTCCAGTTTCCATCTGGAGATAGGCAGCAAAGCGGCGGAACGAGGTCGTGCGCATTTCATTAGTTTCGTGCGAGTACGGACCTCGCGTATAAGTTCGGCCGTGTCCGGAATCAGCATTTTCCATCGAAATTTCAAAATGAGTTTTTGCGAGTTTCTGCGGTTTCGCTCGTATTTATGGGGTGCGAGCGATGTTTTGGACCCAAGAGCCCACAATTCCTTCCCCCTCATGTCGTTTTGGGTTCGCATGCATCCGAGATGTCTCCTTATGTAAGGATCCGTCTCTTATATGACGTGACTTATTAGTCACAGGGGTCTCTTGACCTTCATGACTTGGGGAACGGATACGTCTTCGACTAGGCGTATTCGTCCGGCCCGCTGTACTCGAAGCGCTTCTCCTCGAAACGTACGAGTGATCATGTTCGGTTTCTTATTGGCAGGGGACAAGGTGAGCAGGGCCCCCTCTCTTGTAAAGTCATGTGTTAGTCCTTCACGAAGAACGTACAACACAGGAGTTATTTTATTTTTAAACAGTATCAAATGTTGATTCCTTTCCACAGTGGAGAAAAGTTCCGTTAGATTCTGAAATTTGTGCGGAGGCACGCCTTAATAATCACATGCCTTTTGCAATGCAACTGCATTGTCCGCCGCCTTTCTTTCGTCATTTGACAAAAGAATATTGGTGTAATGTACAGTTTGACCGGTACTCCCTGAAGATATTTCGATCGTATCTGCGTATTGGGCTTGAGTGGCGTTGGGACTATCCTCGGTTTCCACTCTCTATTCGCCTTCCTCTACTTCATCTTGTTGACATATTGTAAATTGAAGTATTTAGGTTCCCAAGTGTATGGAACCAACACTTGATAATGTGTTTTGTTTGAAAACTTAATTACTATAACAGATTTGTAGTTTATTGTTTGGCCCCGTATATATGTGTACATTTATTTTTCTCTGTATAATCCGGGCTCTGTTCATTTCATTTGCAAACAGAGTCAATTGATTAATTATGAAGTGTGAAAATATTATTTTGGAATTTTCCTTAATTTTTATTACCCAGATATTTCTTGTAAAATGTACAAAATGATGTATTTTCACTTATTTGCTATTGCAGAATATGATCTCAGTGATTTTAGTAACTTAGAGCTTGTATGTTTTCATTTTGCCTATGTGTGTCATATTCTGTGATTTCTTTGCTGGATTTGTAATCATAAGACATGTCAACTGATCTTGCCAGTATTTGTCATGTCTTGTGATATTTTGCTTGTTTAGGGTATTTTGTGACATGCAGTCATGATGTCACAAAAACTTGTCATTTGACCATGTTCTGGTCTGGGTTCCATGCTACACACTCTTGGACCTGTGCTTGTTGTGCCAAGATGGCGCCTGTTATGCTGCTTGACCAAATAAAGGATGTTTTGCAGTTTTTAGGACTTTTAAGTGTGAGTTTGGTCGCATAATTTATTTAATTCACTTTATATTGTTTCCGGCACTATAAGCGGTTCGTCCGCGGCCAGTCAACGCTCCTTTACTGCCCATTACGAGTGCCGGGGCCCGGCACTGACGGCACAAGGCTGTCCGCCATTTGCGATCATCAGGAAACTTGCATCTTGTGTTTTAAAGCAGTTTTTGAGGAATTTCACCGAAACCGCTTGGCCTAAAATTATGATTTCACTGCTGGATACTATTTGGACCATGCTGAACACGATCCGCTAGGTCCCGAAGCCCAAATTTTGCAATTTCGAGCCGACTTTTTGGTCGACAGGAATCGCGTCAACTTTCGGCCGCAGCCGGGCCACTTGCTTCCGCCGAGCCGAACTCGATTTTCCATCGAAAATCAAAAGTGCCATTTTTCGATTTTTCATCATTTTGGCCAACTGTGAACTTCCACCACAGTTGACCATTGCCTGAGGAAGGTCCACACGTACACATCTAACCCCGTGGGTATAGCTGGATTATTGTGAATCTCCGCCGCAGTCGTAGCTCGTTGTTTGACCATGGCTCTGGTTACTCTAGGACTAATCTTGGACATATATATATAAAAAAAGTCTATACAAAAATATATTTAAGCAAAATTAACTAGGGTGAAAACTTGTTACAACAGATTAGAACTGTGCTAAAGGACTTCTACGAGTGGAAAGAGGATAGGTGAAGGGGTGCCTGGCTATTTAAACCATTGGCACCTTGGGTGGTAATAAGGGTCCTGGTGTTGGTTTTAGACTAATCAGAGGCCGTCAAATGACGTCCTTGAGGGTCTTGACCTCCAACCTTCTGGACTGGGTGGTTCAACAATTATATCTACTTAAACTGTTTTGGAAATCAGCAGGGTGTCCTTAGGCCTATTCTAAAAGATTCCCATGTGAAAATTCTTTGTTCTGCCTATTTTTCTGTATATTTGAAAAAGGAAAAAAAAATCTTGATTTTTAGTCAGTATTGATTATTCTTTGTTTGTTTTGATTATTTTCCTTCATTTTACTAGTGCGCGGAACACTGGTTAGGGGTCTTGAAATCCTGCTCTGCGTCAAATCTCGACACAGGACTAGGACTCGACTTCTGAGCCAAATCTCGAAGCAGAATCGAACAGACTCGCCTCGCCATCAAATCGTGGTGATTCCTACATTGATCATGTGAGGGTCCGAACACCTAAGATTTGAGTTTCATATGAGCTCCACTTTCACGCCGAAGTACTGATAAAAATGACAAACACAAAAATATCTCAACCCTTCATTTCGAGAGAGTGTGTAAAACTCATATGAGTTCCATACGCTCAGTACAAGAAATGGAAAAAAAAGTAACGGGTTCACATGAACGGCTTACTTTTATACTACTGTATTTTTTTTTTTGATTACTAAAGAATAACGTACTAAAAAAAATCTTATTTAATGTATATTGGAATTCCTTAGCGGTTCATATCACACGGTCACAGCTCGATGGTGAATCTTATTTCAGCCCAATAGGGGAGTAAAACTCAGCCCGTTTAGCGCCTCTACATGGAGTAGTAGATCATCTTTATATGATCCCATATCTCATCCAACCTTCTAGAAGTTCCAGTTGGCCGATGTAGAGTATCTTTAGCCATCAATGAAGTGATTACGTTTATACGCAAGACCACTAAATTCCCTGCTTAGATATGAAATTATTACCAACATCTGTTCAGGCATCTCGAAAGACGCTTAGTCGACACCTTGCGATGTCAACCCTTAATAACCATATCGATAATTTACTACATATCTGTATAACCTATGTTTTACAAACGACTTGAGTTTCGCTCGTAATCTATTTCTAATATATAAAAAAATAAAAGTGACTTTGATTCCTGAACTAGTGTTTTTTAATTGACCTGGTCGGACCATATACTCACAGGAATACATGTATCCGAGTCGGGTCACTAGCTACAGGGATACAGATATTTCTTGCTCGGTGGAACAAGAAAACATCCGTTGCAATTTCCCGAAAAAATAAATTGCAACCACATTTCGGTAGAACCTCCACGTGTGACGATCCTTTACCGAAGGCATTGTCTAGTGACAGTGGCCACGAGGAGAGGGTGGTTTAAACACAAAATCTAGCCGAGATAAGGTGCGCACTAAACATGGGAAAATTGACTGATAAATAAACGGGAGACTTGATTCTCAAATCATGACAATATTTAATAATAACATTATATAATAACAATAAATATACCGAGGAACATAAATATATAACAATAATTAATACTAACATTAGGGGTTAATTACATATATAAAAGGTAACATGACTAAACGAGATTTCTAGCTTCCGTTCCTGGTATCCTGAGTGGTTCTAAAGGAGAGGGAATCCATCAATCCGTCTGACGGTTGACTTTCTTAGTCGTCACAAGGTTTGGGCCGACCGTGTCAGGTGACGCGGTTCCCAGACAGATGACAACCGAGGATACGGTGACTTCACCGTATCACTCGATAACGAGACATAACGATACTATAAATACCGGAGAATGAGCGTAGAAGAGTGTTACTTGGCGATAAGCATCGCCTAAGTCGAAGATCGACGTTCCGCATCGTAACATACGTTCAGGAATCATTATTACAACCGAGTATAGAATGGTCAATAACTCTCTGTCCCACTAAGATCACTCACCGATGTGTCCTTATATGCGCTTAGGTTGAAATGTATATTCGTGGTACATAGGCTTCCGTGACATAAATGCCACGGCTACTACGGTTTTTACGGTTTTGCACCAGCCGGCTCATAACGACAAAGCTTTTTGTACCACATAAATGCAAGTTAGCAACTGTTAGCAACATATAAATATATCTTTAAGTAACTTTAGGGGGTTTGAACTGAGCTCTGCAAGCTCTTATATAGTGGACACTCCAAAGGAGGTCGGACTGAGGCCCAATCGGACATCAGTACGGCCTGCAGGGCAGTCCACTATAGAGCAACAGGTGACTCGTAGGGACGTTGGACCAATCGGAACAACGTTCTACTAACTCACGGGAGTCTTTCACCTGTTGGGGTCATCACTACGTCAGAGAAATGGGTCACAGGTGTGATCAATTTCCCAGATGTACACAAAGGAGAGTAATTATTGGGGTCAACTGACCACAGCAAATTCCTATCACCAGATAACTTCCCATGTTAGAATAATAATATATCATATTATTATTCACCATAATTCATAAAATAAACACACTTATGAAATATTTACTGATCAAATATAATAAAGCTAAGCATGAAACCAGAGATAGGCAACATAAGTAGAAATTATTTGAATGTGGCGCGACTTAACGGTCAGCGTCATCTAGTGATAAAATAGTAAGGTGATTTCCGAGATTCGACCGTCACAAACTCCTTAACTATTATATAGAGACTTGTTAACTTAATAAAAAAATACAAAAATAATAATAT
The DNA here is from genome assembly GCA_000239455.1 of Strigamia maritima. Classification (NCBI taxonomy): domain Eukaryota; kingdom Metazoa; phylum Arthropoda; class Chilopoda; order Geophilomorpha; family Linotaeniidae; genus Strigamia; species Strigamia maritima. Next base: position 10,979 of record AFFK01018615.1, on the reverse strand, counting down.
TACCAATCTTCTGGTGTTTCCTGGTAATTCGCGGTTCCTAATCGGGGTAATGCACTATTGAATCCTTCGAATATCGGCATTCATCGGTCGGATGATCGTCACAAATTAGTGATACCGCGTGGTATCGACTAACACCGGTATGTCAAGTAGTTTACAGAGCAAACTCACTCTTTACTGTTTCCCAATTATGACATTCGAGTAAATATAATAATTGTATGCATTTAAACAAATGTACGACTATTGGTAAGAAACTAAATCAAAGTATAAATTGGCGGGAAGAAATCGGTTATGGAATCCAAAGAGGATTCCTCGGCCGTCATGATTGAGTCGGGCGTGCTGCATTAAACCGAATGTGTTGTTCTCAAATGGTGCCGAAAGCACGTGACAGTTAGCGTTTACTCCTGATGCAGGTAGCAATTGTTGCCCGGTCCGAGCAGACTCGATACAATCAAGTTTTGTCCATAGGACTGGCCTACATGCAAGCGCACAAGTATATTCTCGGTACATTTACCTTCGGGTTCTCAGGTCCGGCAACTACGGTCTTTAGGGCATTATACCTACTTTAATTTGGTGTTGACAGCCTGTCAGTTCGTATTTAAAGCAAAAGGTGACAAAATGACTCTGAATATTTACAGGTACAAGTTACACATTGTGACGATCAAATACTGTGTTTTAATTGTATTTAGAGTGATTATTATTTCCTCCTTTTTCTTGCATCCTGGAGATTATTCACACCTGTGACCTATTTCCTGGCTGAAAGAGATGACCCCGGACCCTGGTCAAGCAGAGTTCACATGAGCTTTGACAGGAAGTTGTTCCCATTGGTCCAACTCCTCCTATGTCATATAAGCGCATATAATGAGACATCGGTGAGTGGTCTTAGTGGGACAGACAGTTATTGACCACTCTGTATTCGGTTGTAATAATGATTCCTGAACACATTTTACGATGCGGAATGTCGATCTTTGACTCAGGCGATGCTGATCGAAAGTGTTTGTTATATAGATATGTTCCTCGGTATAGTTATTGTTATGTGTTAAAGCTATAATATCATTAATATCATTAAATATTGTCTAGATTTGAGAATCAGGCTCCCTTTTCTTTATAGTTTGTATTGCAATTTTCCCACGTCTGGTGCGCACTTTATCTTGGCTAGATTTTGTGTGTATTTGTCCTCTCCTCGTTGTCACTGTCACTAGACAGCGCCCTCGGACCGTCACACGTGGAGGTTCTACCGAGATGTGGTTGCAATTTGACTTTGGAAAATTGCAACAGATATTTTCTCTCTGTTCCAACAAGCAGAAGATATCGATAACCCCTTAGTAAGCAGCCATGAACTGACACAGGTATTCCTGTGAGTATAATGCCAGTTCAAGCTGATTAAAAATCCTAGGTCAGGGATAAAGAGAATTTTGTTTTATATGTACATATTAATATTAGGTTCGGTGAAAAGTGAAATTCACTTGTAAAGAGTAGGTTAGTAAGATATGAGATAAATTGTCGATACATTTAATAAGGGTTGATATCGCAAGATGTCGACTAAAGGTCTATCAAGACGACCGAACAGGTGCTGACAATAATTTTATATCTGATTAGGGAATTTAGTGGTCTTGCATATTCACGTATTCGCTTCATTGGCGATGTAAATATACTCTACATAGGCCAACTGGAACTTCTAGAAGGTTGGGTGAGGTATGAACTCGTATTACCACGATTCGTACTACTCCATGTCATTCGGGCTGAGTTATACTCCCCTATCGGGCTAAAAAAAGATTTTCCATCAAGCTGCGACCATGTGATATGAACCACTAATAAATTCCAATACCCATTAGAATAATTTTTTTTCCTCTCCTAGTATTTTATTTTTTTAAATAATCAATTACAGTAGTATAAAAATAATGATTCAAATGAGCTGTTTAATTTTTTTTCCCATTTCTTGTACGGAATGTATGGAACTCATGTGAGTTTTACACACTCTCTCGAAATGAAGGGTAAAAGTATATTTGTGTTTGTTATTCTTATCAGTACTTTGGCGTGAAAGTGGAGCTCATACGGAACTCAAATCTTAGGCGTTCGGACCCTCACATGATCAATGTAGGAATCACCATGATTTGATGACGAGGAGAGTCTGTTCGATTCTGCTTCGAGATTTGGCGCAGAAGTCGAATCCTAATCCTGTGTCGAGATTTGACGAAGAGCAGGATTTTAAGGTCCCTACGCCAGTGTTCCGCGCACTAGTAAAATGAAGGAAAATAATCAAACAGACAAAAAATGACTTATACTGATTAAAATTACCTTTTTTAACAGAAAAGCAGGCAGAACAAAGAGTTTCCACGTGGAAACTTTTTGGGACTAAGCCTACCAGTATCCCGCTGAGTACAAAAGCACTTAAGTATGTATAATTGCTCCCGCATTTCCTGGGACTACCCATTCCAGAAAGTTGGAGGTCAAGACCCTCAAGGACGTCCATTGACAACCTTTGATTGGTCTAAAACCAACATCTGGAACATCTGTTACCACCCGAGGTGCTGATGGTTTAAATAACCCTACCCACCTACATCTATCCCCTTTCTACTCGTAGAAGCCCTGTAACACAGTTCTTTTCTGTTGTAACAAGTTTTGGCCCTAGTTGATGTTGCTTCCAGTTTCTCCTTATATTTCTTTGTTAATAAGCTTATGTCAAAGATTAGTACTAGAATAACCAGAGCCATGGATAAACAACGAACCACAATCGCGGCGGAGATACATGACAATCCGGCCGTGTGAAGGGGTGACTTGGCCATCGATATATCGATTCCAGTCGCACCTTTAACACGATACTACCGCCTAAAATGCATATAGAACCAAGATAAAGTCGCTATGAGTCGATGAAAATATATTAACACTTAAATTCAGGTTTAACTTACTTTTATTATACTTTAACCCTTGGATGGGCAACCTATGACACAATTGTGTTCAGCTCTTTTCTTGAATAGGAAAATTTTTTTTTGGCTTATCTTATGAAGCTGAAATTTTCTGACTTTGTTCAAATACTAATAAACTTCATATAAAAAAAATTGAAGTATTTGCTTTAATATTTATTGAAATAATTGATCGGCAAATTTTAGCCCTTTAAAACTCCAGCAGAAAAAAAAGCCGGCTTCACTGCATATTAGCTAAAGCGCTTCTGTTTAGGGGTTACTAGCAGACGATCACATTGAAAAAAAATTGTGAAGCAGGAAAGCCAAGTTAAGATGAAAATCCATGCGCATGTGCAGTGGCTGGTTTTGGAAAAAACTAGCGCCAACAGCGGCAGTTTTTTCAACCAAATGCAACAGCGCTTTAACTACTTGACCTGAAATATGAACATGATCGTGTCTATGGGTTATCCACTGATGTTATTTTTAAAGCTTGCCTATCCGAGGATTAATAAATACTTTGCACAACAATAATATTTACTCTATTGTTTCGATCTACCACGTGGTTTGGCGAGCACGTTAGTGAAATTCCTAGCGATCCAAATATCAGCGTTGTCTTTTATGGTAGTCACAAATATAAAACAACAATTAACGATGGATAGGACTACTCTGTAATCCGATCCACGTTGTCGCCGAGACATGAAATCTCGGCCGAAGGAAAGAGGTGCAAATGGTTCCACCATTTGTGCATGGTGTTAAAAGAACCTAAGTGGTTTCCAGATCACTCAGTGAACTGGCTACCACATTCCACATTCTGCACAATGCGTTATTTCACACTGAGAGGCCCCGGTCCATAAAAGAGGAGAAAAACAACATAGACATTATTTCACTCACGGGTTCGGCCAGGTCCTGTGCTGCGTCTTCAAAGCTACCAAGTATGTTACGGGCATGAAGGTCCTGTCGACCATAGTCCGGCTATCTTGCCCACTGGCCACTCGATCTCGGCAGCCATCTGGTATAACCGCGTAAGCGGGTATATAAGCGGATGCATAACTGATTCTACTGGCCTCATATTTGCCTCATAAATCAGAGGCGTCAAAGGCTTAATTATTACATGTAAATCAAGCACAAAGGCAAATAATCATAGGTCAGTATCAGTATCAATGTCAAATCCACAAAAGCTCTACTTTCTGTTTTGCATGGCTTTTTATACTTGTCTAATCCCTTATCACTGATAAGGGGATTATGACGAGATAATCCAATAGGAGATGAGTCATGATGGAATGTTCATCATGACATCATCCTCTAGTATCGAGGATAATATAAAATTATCCATTATTGAAATATATTTCATATTTCAATCAGGGACAAGTGATAAAATACAAGCATAATTAACTCTATGATTTACATAGAGTTTATATCTCATTACCACAAATATTATATTTATTAGGAATAATCATGAAGGTCGCGCTAGCGCCCTCTTTGGTCATTCCTTGACCATATATAGATACTTGCACCATAGTTTCCAAGTAGAGTCATAAAGTCTACTTAGCTACTACTGGATCTCATCTCTCATCCCGAACATTAAATAAACTCACTTTATTCATGTATAAGGAAATTCTGCTGTAACTTTGGTACACTCAGTGCACCATAGTTACAGTTCATTAAACTACGGGATTCGAGACCGTCACATGTCCCCCCGTCTAGAAAATGAGGATGTTCACATCTTCATTATTCTAGACCATCAAAGATCGTGTGAATAAGTTTGACAACTATGTTCACTAATTTCACTAGTCAGAGATATTGGACACATCCATTGGCTCTGACTCAGAAGTTATATCCCTGCAAGAAGGTAACGAAATCGTCGAGACGAGTGTTTCAAGTTCGAATTCGTGAACTTCTTCTGACTGGCTCTACTACTGGCGAGTCAACTGGTTTTGGAACTAGTTGTTCTGCCGCTTCGCAGCCTGTTTGGTAGTCTTTTTATGACGGCGTCTCTGGTTTTTAGCCAGAGGCACTCTCGCATCTTGCAAAGGGATAGGGTCGACTTCCATTGGTTCATCCACCAATGGTATGTCACCGCTAATGTTAGATGAGACCGGGGTCTCCATCCAACTAGGAGTTTCATGTGGACTATCGGTTCCCTCAGTTTGGTTTTCAGTCCACTGTTCCAGAGGTTACTCTGGAATATATGGAGTGAGATCCTTTATATTGACAGAACTTTCGATCTTTCCATCTGAAATTCGTCTCAACTGATAGGCACCTCCACCATAAACCTTAGTTATCTCCCACGGGCCATCACGCTTAGGTGCAAAGCCCGAAGTGACACCTGACTCTGCATCGGACAGTATGTGGATTCGTTTCCACACAAGGTCCATGAGTTGGAATTCACAAATATAGTATTTATTTTCGTGAATTCGCTTGTGTCGCTCATAATTGTCTGCGACCTTCTCATACATATCCTGGTGTGCACGTCTGAGAATGTCCATAAGTTTATGTACAAAAAGGTCTGGATTATTGGGATCCAACCGATTTCCAGCATGTTTAACTATATGCGGGTCGAATGGTAAAGGTACTGTTTGGCCCGTGTTTAGTAAGAAAACAGTGTATCCCGTAGCCTCTGACTTCCTGGTTCGTTGAGAATAAGCAAACTCATTCAAGAAACGGGGTCATTGGGAGTGAACATCGGTATAAATAGCAAGCATTATCTTGATGTCCCTATTTGCCCGCTCTGTCTGATTGGCTTGGGAATGATAAGTACTAGTATGTTTAACAGTTATGTGTCGCTTTGCACAGAACTGTTTATATATAGTACTTATGAATTGGGGACTGTTGTCGCTTATGATTTTGTCTGGATGACAAAATCGACAAGCAACCTCATTGATCTTATCCACAATTCTCGTGCTGGTGGATTTGGTCAGCGCAAAGACTTCAATGAATTTGGTACATTGATCAATTATTACCAGAATCCATTTAAACTGACTCTTTGATGCTGGCTTTGGGCCCATCAAATCGATACACATCACTTCCCATGGGGTAGTTATGTTATGTGGTGTGTAAGGACCGGCACATTTCTTTTGTTGACTTGGCTTGTACTGTTGACAGTGATGACACGTTTTTACATAAATAGGTGTGTCACGGTCCATACCAGGCCAATAATACAACAATTTGGCTCTGTCAAGTGTTTTACTCCTTCCTGCATGGCCACTTAAAGGGTGCCCATGACATGTGAAGAGTGCTCTCTTAACCAATGCCCGAGGAATAACTGCTTTGAATCCGTTACCAGAGTCATCCAGTTCTTCCTCATAAGTTGGGTTAAAGAAGATTAACATTTTAGAACCGTCGTTCTCGTCGGTGTCAAGAATGTATCCTCTCAACTTATGTTTCCAGTCTTGGAATGTGTAATGCTCATAACTTGAATCTTTTTTATAAGCCTTACACAATTCTTTTTGACCACTCTCATTTGAATTCAGGAGATTTCTCAATTTCCTACAGAATGAGTCTACTTTCTGAGCTTGAATGATCTCCACTCTAGTGGGAAGTATATCGTTCAAAATCTCAGTCAGTGCCCTGTGGAGTGTTTCAGGTTCCACCTCATATCCCCCCTTTTGCTCTTCATCATCTATAATAGGTGTTGTAGAGCAAAACTTAACATCTACATTGCATAGAACTGCTGATCTCTCAGTTGTTTTTTGCACTGGGTTGGGAAGATTCCCTGTCCAGTCTGGCCAGAATTGAGTGATCTCAACTGGTTTGACATGATCAGTGTCTGGTAAGTCACAAGCTTGTAATGGTGCTCTAGATAGGGCGTCAGCCACAGCATTTTGACTACCTTTCCTGGGTCATTTGGTCCCCACCCCATTGAATACACAATGTTACCTGCCCCACCGGTTTAAGAATGTTACCAACAGCATGTACCTTCATATTCCGGGGTGGTTCTTGAACATATTCTGGTTTACGAGTTTCAGAGAGGAAATCTTCTCCTATGAAACATTGAGTTGCTCCTGAATCCATCAAGGCATTGCACTTCAGTCTACCTATGACAACAGGCATACGTGGGCTGTCGTTAGAGTCATCGAGGCACATCAGAAAAACATGCTTTGTCTGAGATGAGCCTTTCATTCTCTTTGCATTCTTTTCAGGCCACTTCCTAAACCATTTAGCAAAGCTGCCTCGATTGAATGTTCCATTTTAGATAGTGAGATTTTTTAGTGAAATTTCCATCTGTCTCAAGTTTTCATCCACTCTTCCCGTTGCGCTAGATGCACAGGTGGCAATGGGAATCCCTTCAACTGATTTGGGAGGAAGTAAATTTGCACAATCTACTCCCTCCAAAACTAGTTTTTTGGATCAGCATTTTCCTCGGTCTGCACCTTAGCCATTGCAGATTTCACCTGAGAGAAAATCTTTCAGTTTAAGATCTATGTCTGACTTTAGGTCATCTATCCTTTCACCCACATTGGCGACTGTCGATCTGTGAATCAGACTCGAATTTAGGCTTCTTGGCAATGGGTTGGCCAGTAGCAGAGGGATTTTTTGACTTAAATTTCTCTGTCTTCTGGTAGGCATAACCATCTTTCTTCATACGTCTATTTTTCTTACAAAAGTGGCATTCTGTGGAGGGTTTGTTGCCGTCCCGCTTGCCTGGGTGTGCTCTTTTTTGCAACGCCTGTGAAACAGCAAAGCTCTCTACAATTTCTATAAATTGTACACAGCTATCACTTTTACCCGAGAATCCTGGTATATTCGTTGTTTTCATTCGCACTTTATCTTGAAATGGCTTACGAGATCGAGGTGCACTATGAACTAGCTCTTTTAGCTATGCGAATGAACCAGAAAATTGCGCATCCTTTTGTTGGTGATCCTTTGATCCACAACCTGAAGGATTGGAGGAATTATTAGATCCCCCCATATTGGGATCTACATATCCTTTATTTTGTTTCACACCAGCTGCTCTAGTAGGTGGGACCCAAAATAGTGCTTGTCTACTGAACCCCTTGGTTTGCGGAGTAATCAACAATGGTTGTTGGTTCCTCTGCAGAGTACGTAGGTTATCAGCATGAAACCCACCATTTGATGTCTGGTTCTTTGCTGATGGCACATATTTGTCTAGAGGAGTGCTGATTTTGGCATTTGCTTTTGACACCGCTGTTTTCTTACCTTTTTTGTCGGTAAACAGTTTTCGTTCCGGTTTGGGAGTTTCAACTGGCGTCTTTGGCAAGGTGTTAGCTCCCTTCTCCATTATCACCATGTGGCGGAAAGCCAAAGGTGATAATAGTGTCCTTTCACTTTTCCTATCCAAGTTTAAGTCCTCTGCTTGAGCTTGGGTAGAAAGACCAAAAGATCTCAGATGCAATCTCAAATTATGAATTGAGATGAATGCCTCTGGTCCAAGATTGAACCTGGCATAATAGTCAGAGTAGGCTTCTGACTGGTAGGCCGGGTTCTGCTCTGAAATGAGTACATTGACTTCTCTGTCTTCACTCGTATTTCTTTGCAATCTCAGGCTTTCTAAATGTACCAGGGCTTCTTTCAAAGTTTGGAAGTCACTAGGGTTCAGAAAGAAAAATATCCTGAGTTCATTCAACTTAACCAACTCTTCTGGGTCAATGGTTATCCTGGAGGAAAAACCAGTTGTCCCTGATTGAGGTGTGTTTGAATGATTCTGCCCTCTAACTGCTTCAACCATTCCAGTTGCATCTATGAATGCCTGGGCTTGTGCAGCAGTTCTAAAGTCCGACATGGGTAGACTGTATCATCTACACAGATCGAAAAGTTGCTTAAAGTTCGTGTTACCAGTTTGCCTAGAAACTGATTCAGGAGCTCTCAACTTTTCCAATTGGTCTTCTGCCTCTTGCAATGTTTCAAGCTGATTTGGATTCATATGAAACTGATTACAGAAGTTCACTAGTGCTCTATTATCCATAGGGGTGGCTGTCAGGTCAACAGTTGATGTTGACACTTGATGGCCAGCTGCTATGTCAGCAGCTAGTTTCTCGGCTTTCAAATCCTTTACATGTTTCTGGGCATCAGCAAGACACCTAAAACAGTCTGGATTTAAGCCATGGAAATTGCAAAATCCATTCAAGGCGGCCTGTTCTGTAGTAATGAGAACAGTGACGTCTTGTTCAGTAAGTGGGGTGTTAGTGGTTTCTTCATCAGAAATCACGTCCTCCTCACTACTGGAGTCACCATTAGAATCTCTTTGTAACATTTCCTCATTTTTCTCAAAATTAGAAATTTATCGCAATTTATTCTTTTTTAAATCTAAATAAAAGTCAAAGTGATCTGTAATTATTTAAACAAAACACTTATTCAACAAGGAACAAGAATTAATTATTATTAATAATGTAACATTCGACAATACTTATCGCTACTGCATGTGGTTTACCGACAATGGTATCAGGTCAAAACCTCGCCGGTTTTAACCTCACCGACAAAAACCTAGGCGGAATAACCTCGCCAACAATAACCTCGCCCGTCTTAAACCTAGCCGACAAAAACCTCGCCAACATAAACCTCGCTTGACAAAAACCTCGCCCGACTTAAACCTAGACATCAAAAACCTCGCCAGGACATAAACCTCTGACTGGTTAGTTTCTAAAGTTTCAACAGAAAAAAAAAAATTAAAAAATTAAAAAAAAAAATTTCAATGAAAATTTTTTTTTATTTTCAAATTTTTCTGTTTAATTTTTTAAATTTTCAAATTTTTTGTTTATTTTTTTAAATTTATAAAGTTACAAATTTACAAACTACAATTATTTTCGCCAATGCAACTAACCAATATTTATTAATATTATTTTTAGTGATACTGCGACACGTATTAAAATATTGTAGGGAATTAAGGTGAAATGATTGGTGATTAGTCACAATCCCCAATCTTTGGCCAATCCAGCGCAAGTAGCGTTTTGGATACGTGACTTAGGGTACTCCAAGTGTGTGATTTTGAAATAGATTTCACACTTAACAGTACCCTATTATCGATAGAAATCATTTTCTTCTTTTAATTCTATTTCAAATTAAAATTTAGAAACTTCTTTCTTCTTTTTCAAATTCTTGGTTTTTTTCTTAGCAATTTCAACCTGTCAGAACAGTAAGACTGGCAATCTTGAATTGTCAGCATTTCTCCACGTGGTTCGAATATTGCTTTTGACTTGTTTCTGGAATTTGTCTTTATTTCATAATGTTGAAGTGTGCTTGGCATGTAACCACGAGGTGGCATTGACCATGCAGTGCAAACTGTAAAGTCTAAAAACCGAATAATAAATTACTTCCTGTTTTACTTTTACCTTGTGACGATCTGACTTTTTCCCCAAAGTGCTATTTACACTTTGCCATGGGTTCCGGACAGTAAAACTTATAAAAAACACGTGGATTTTCTCTTACCAAGAAAAACCTCCACTTATCCCAGGGATAAGAACCAGTAAAACTACATAAACACATATAAACACACTTGCAAACAATTCTGAATTGGAAAGAAGTAAAGTAAATAATCATGAGAAACAAGGAGTTTTATCAAATCATAACATTTATTCCGGATCATTGCAAACTACAATGACCCGAGGTCAATTTAACATGAAATCTTATTAGAAATGGAGACAATAACATACTTAAAATATATTAAATCGAGACTATTAAATTAATCTAATTTTTAACCAGGAAACTGGCAAAAACATTATCGCAACTTTTAACTATCAGCTAGAGGCTTGATACACTAATAATAGTATGATTTACAGAAATAATATTACGAATCTTCTGGTGTTTCCTGGCGCTATTTGGTTCCTAATCGGGGTAATGCACTATCGAATCCTGCGAATATCGGCGTTCATCGGTCGGATGATCGTCACAAATTAGCGATACCACGTGGTATCGGCTTACACCTGTATTTCGAGCGTTGCGGTGAAGACTCACTCTTTTCTATTCCAATTATTACATTCGCATGAATATAATAATTGTAAGCATTTAAGTAAATGTACAACTATCGATCAGAAACTAAAAGAAAGTATAGATTAGCGAGAAGAAGTCGGTTATGGAATTCAAAGGGAATTCCTCGGCCGTCATGATTGAGTCGGGCGCGCCGCA
>AFFK01018614.1:0-19620 GCA_000239455.1 Strigamia maritima | reverse complement strand
GATTCGTTGTATAATGCGTTATTGTCTGAACTATTACTAGGGTTAATACCCAACAACTCTCTCGATTTCAGACTTTCAAATTCTTCAATTAGGGTTTTTTTCCACATTCGCAGCAGTAAACTGTGCATCATCCCACCTATGCATTATTCCCACAACGTTATGATATTGCGGCGGCAACGTGCACGTCATACGATAAGCAATATCGTCGTCTGGGATCGTCTTCCCTGCCAAACTTAAATCCCCTAGCCAGCTGAGTGATACGGCTTAAAAACAAAATAATACTTTCATTCTCTTTCATCTGGGCCAGATGAAACTCGTCCAACAAACGAGAAATACGCGCTTTAGACTTCGGCTCGTAAGTCTTAGCAAGTTTGTCCCACCTATCTGCAGGACCTTTCCAAAACCATCTAACAAACACTTGAGCTTATCCTCAATACCCAAATAAATTATACCCCCAGCTTTGGATTGGCTAGTCTCAAATAAAGTTACATCTGCTGCTGTAGCCCCGGCTGCAACAGCATGTTTAGGGTCAATAAATTTGCTAAGCCCTTTGCTGGCTAGACATGCCAACATGTCCCGCTTCCAGCTGATGTAATTCAGCTCATTCAGTTTCTTAAAACTGAGTACACTATCCCTTTCTGCCATAACTGACTAACCAAAAAGGGAAAAATCAAAAACCAAAAATCTAATATAAGTTCGAAAAATGTTAAAACCCTACTCGGAATAACACACCAAAAATTATACTAATCTACTAAATCAGCTAATTGAATCAACTAAACCTGTCGAAACAATTAATTTGCAAAAAAAAAATTTATGCAAATTCACCAAAACTCGAACTAGAATCCTTAAAAAAAATTGATAAATAATTGCTTAGACAAGCAATTATGCGGATATGGATCCAAAAATTCAATGATAGCTCGCAAAAATTCTCTATCTCAAAACTAAAACCAATAAATCGGCTAATAAATCCAAAAACTCTTTGGATATCCTCTAAACTGGCAAATCTCAAAAAATTTACCGCTAATAAACAATCTAAAATCTCAAAATGAGGCCCAAAAATTCCAGAAACTTTCTCAGTCAAAATAAAAACCTGGAAAGTCAAATCCGACTTCTTCAAATCTGAAAATCGCTCAAAATAAAATATTGTCGCAACAATTCCCACCAAAATGATAGAGAAGGGAGGCACCATATACCAGATCCTCGGGATGAAAGTAAAAGTCCCTTAGGGTTAGGTAGCCTCGAAGGTGAAATGAGAGGGAATAGATAACAATTAAAAGTAAAAGATCTCCAATAAAGGAGCAAAATCTTCCTGATGTTGGCTTCCTTGGTGAAATCCTTTTGTAATTGTTCGCAAATTTTGTCCTCTTTCTTCTTTCTTGAAGGTCACTCCGAGGTCGCACACTCCAAACTCGCAAAAATCCAATAAGTGGCACAAAAATCCAAAAACCGCTTGGCAAGTTGTAACAATGGCTCCAAATACACAAAACAAGCAGCAATATCAGCAAAAATCCGGTCCTACAGCTGTGGAACGGTCCAAAATCCAAAATGGCGCTCATTTTTTTCAAAATATCGCAAAAATGGTGTCCATAGCTGAAAAATATAATGAGCGGCAATAGAAGCTCAAAAAGGCAACAATATAAAATTATTACCTTTGTTTGTTTCGGTCTCACTGCAAATTGCGAGTGGAAAATTTTATTTCAAAAAGCTAAAAATAGCCCGCCAGAACTACGGAGGCTTACAAGTGACAATCATATATTAAATTTATATACATAAAATAAATATAAGGAAAATCATAATGAACATTAAATAATAAGATACTATGAATAAATTTGAGACTTTGAATGACTAAATAACAACAAGTTTCCTTTTAATAGAGTGAACACTGACAAACGTCGAAAATCTCAAAATAAGTGAGTTTGGTACGTGCGATTCCCCTAAAACTAAAGAAAAGTCATTCGATTAATTTTAGATGAATAAAAATTAAATTTTTTGGATGCTTTATTACAAAAAAAAAAATTGTGTTTGCATCGCTGAAATTTTTGGAGAGTTCTTTCTCACTTCCGTATCTGGCCAAAAGTATTTGGGACATTTAGGAAGTGTTGTTTTTAAAAGAACTACTTACACATCTACACCAATGTTTTAAAAAGGGGTTTTTGTGTGCTGATTTTTCCAAGTTTGGCAATAAAAATCTGCTAAAAGTACCATGGTTCTACTCTATTTTCTGTCATTGCGCACTCAAAAACAGTAACAAAAAATTGTGCTCACCTATCTTTCAATAGATTTGCCCATCTACTTAAGGAGTCAACACTCCTGTCCGTTTCAGCCACAAACACTAGTTACTCGAACACCACCAACAATCTTACTAAAGCCGGTCTTCTGCCTAAGGCGGACTCGGGGTTTCACCCGCTTCCATTTGCCAAAGGAATCGCAGTCGATTTGGGATCATTGGCGAAGATCTCCTTCTGTCTACACCTACAAAGGTATTTTTCTCACCGCAATGGGTACTGAAAAACCTATAAAAGCCGGTCAAATACCTGCAGAGGCAGCCATGAAGACTTTACATGTCTCCCCTGCAAGATTCGCAGTCAAATTCGATTCTCCAGCGCCCCTTGCCCTAATCACTGCAAAGAATACCACTATCATTATTATGGTGGAGAAAAATAACTTCATGCACACAGCTATCTTGCACACAGCCATCTTGCACACAGCCATCGAAACACCAGAAGAAGGAAAGTAAAGTCACCTCAGCCCAGGCGTGACCACTGGACTAGGCAATGTCGTACCCAGGATATCTCACTCACCACAATTACGTGGAATTTGGGCAAGGCACTAAAAGCATCCCCACGCATTTAGTCGTCCATCCAATCGATTGTTACTCATTTTTGGTCAACACAGACAAACTTTACCAAAAGACATGGTAGTGTACGGCTACCATCTCTCCATTTGCCAGTGTCATCCTCCAATAATCGAACAATCAACAGGATTCCTCCCTGTCTGAGAGAATCTAAGAACGTTGGCTCGGCGCAACTCACAGGATATTACCTGCAAATCACTGATTTGAAGTTTTACACTAAAAATGAGATAAAATGCAAAACAGTTCCACTGTTTACAACTGCTGCACGGCTCTCATTCTCCCCATGTTCTGGCGTGTGCTACGTGCCCACTACAGACATCCCATATTTCTCATCGAAACACACACCAATGCCTGCTTGACCAGACCAATAAATCTGCCACCTTTGCTGTACAGATTTTGCTACAGAGACGGCGCCCTTCCCATGTTGTGAACATTATCACCTTCGACTCTCGGTGGCCAGCCAACTTCACACAAACTCAGACCAGGTTAATTACTCCAGTTGCCTGCTTTTGCAGTTTGTTTCTGCCTTTGGTTGGGCGAAACTAGGCTGGTGTCCCAACGTTTAGGATGCTCTACCGACGATCCTTACTGCCCAACAACAGCAATTCGACCTCCACAATGCCATTATAGCAAAGTGTCAAGCAACAGTGCGACAATGTGATGGGTTTTTCTCAAAACACATCTAAACGGGTTGTGCGACAAAGTTACGGCTCCTCCGTCACAAAACGCACCATTATCACCCTGTTACACGGTTCTTGGGACACAAAAACACATTTGCACTGAAACTGATGATGCCCTATCCAGTTTCCACAATAATATACTACCAAAATAATCCAACACTAGCAATCACAAAGCAGTCGCATGTCTCTTTGTCGTAAGAAGTGACATTCTTGCAAAATAGGCCTAAATCCACCATGTGGATTTTCGGACCATCGTGCGAAAAAAAATTCAAATCTCAGATTCGGATCCAGGACGGGCCCCATAATTGTGACTGGGGAGGTGTGCACAGCCCCTACTTGGGGGAATAAGAGGAATGCACTGGACGCCTTCGTCATGTGAAGTAGCAGAGACGACGCTGTATTTAGGTGTTTGGTCTTTATTAGTGTGTCTAGGGGTCAGCGCCAGCCTCCACCTGCTACTCATATGTCTGTACCACCGGTATGTGCTAATCAAACCCGATCCGCGGGCCATGGCAGTTGAACCAAGGACTGCTTGGTCGAAATATCTTAACCATGCTGCAACCCATTGTTATGGACTTGCAGCCACTGTTCTCGCTCATGGAGACGGGGCCCAGAGAACTGGGAACCCGGGCTTCATAGTGGAAACCAGGAAGTTGCAGGAGCGACTGCATGACTGCACTGGTTTCTGGCTCTGTAACAACTGCTGTCCCTGGATCCGCTCTGCCTCTACCTGCCTTCCCTGACTTTCTGTCTTGACCGGAAGTGGTCTTGACCGGAAGTGGTCTTGACCGGAAGTGGTCTTGACCGGAAGTGGTCTTGACCGGAAGTGGTCTTGACCGGAAGTGGTCATGTCCGCACCATCCACTAAGGGGACATGACGCGGGCCGTTGTCGTGCGCCTGGGTCGTGACACGGTCACAAGGACATGGACGAATCCAGGTAAATGATCCTAAATATTCTACTAATGCCCGTATACTAATATTCTCTACATGGTACAAATGAAAAACTTCGTCCGTATTGGGTGATTAGAATGTCACGCAACGTTTTAATCGTATCCGCATGTGAAGAATCCATTGTGAACATTTTAAGTTCAAACTAAACACTCTGTAGAAATACTTATAAAGAGTAATCATGTATCCAATCAATTTTTGAACTAATAAAATAGTTACAAATCTTACTTGAATATTTATTGAAATGGAGTCTCTCGTATTCATGAGTACAAGTTGCCAAAAAGAATAGCAAAGATCGGGTTGGGATAGAGAAATAAATATTTTATTTATGGGCCGCGTCGACTGACGGGACCCAATAAACAAAACACAAAATAGAACAGGGTACATTTGTTGAATCAAATAATAAACTTAAAACTAACAATTATTTGACAAGTGACCCAATAGTTTCACCTGAGGCTGTGGGGTCTTTTACGAGTATAAAAAATAATTAACTGACATAATTTTATCAATGAAATTTTAAAATATTATCAAAAATGATTTAAACTTTACAAGACTTAGTATGAATTTAGAATAACGCTTTTTTATGTACAAGGAGGAAGATGCTAAGTATTACATGTCATCTGACGTAGCCGGCCTAGCATTTAAATGAACAGGTGAAAGTCGAACAAAGAATAAAAAAACTAGAATTTACGCCGTCCTAGTTTATTACTTTGGTTCCAACTTTTTAAAGTTCTTCCACTTCGCCGATGATTCCATTACTGTGGCCACTTCTGCCGACGTATTGACGATTATCGGTCCTTCCGGTGGAGTTACATTTCTGTCAATATTCAGGTTCGAGGATTCCTCGGTTCCGGTTTCTTCGGGCGGAGTTCCGACTTCAGTTTCTGCACCTTCCGATTCGTCGATCTCCATTGGACTCGCGTCACACGACGCAGCTAGTTCTTCGGTTTCGGGAAAAACACTTTCCAAGATGTTGACCTTTAGTGCTGCTTGTGACTTTTAAATAACCTTGACCGCACAGTGGAAGCTGATTTGAAATGTTTTCTTCAAGTGCTGGAAAAATCCTTTCTACCTCGTGCCGATTAAATGCTGGTATCTCGCCAATGCTTCATCCGATTAAAATGCCGCTAACACCATCATGTTCCTCGTGTTTTTCCGCTTTGTTTGGATATATATATATGTGGTCCAAACATGCGTACACGACTCGGTAACAGGGATGAAATAACTTGAAATAGTTGCAAACTCCAAAATGGCGGCCCGCTGCAAAAACCGTTGACAACTCAGCGACGGTTAGGCCTAGCCACGTGGAACACACGCCATTTTGTTCGTCAGCAAGGGCTATTGAATGGTGTTTGATTCAGCTCTCTAAGTTGAAAACTCGCTGAATGGCGAAGCAAATATCAAAACCCGACAAACCTGCTAACTTAAAAAATGCTTATTTTGTGAAAATAAAAACACACTTTTGTAAAATCAAAATGCACATTAGGTTTATGTCAGTTAGGGCTATGTGGGCAAGCTCTGGCTGCCACTAAAATTTAGAGTAAAATGCCAGAGCAAGTATACAATACAAACACAAAGTCAAAATCCAAAAGCAAAGTCAGAGCAAAAAGCTCTTGTCAAGTCTTATATAATATGTTGTCACATGACTGGATCAAGTGACTGACAAGACAGTAGACAAGCTAAGACAAGGCAGTAGATGAGACAGTTTATCTTTGTCACTACTGCCATCTTCTGGAAAGAAAAATAACTAAACTGCAAATGCATTGTCATTACATCTAGATAGGCATGACAATGCATTAAATGTGATCCAAACATTATTATAAGTACTGTAACTGTTATAATAAACACATTTTTACATTTGGGGCTTAAAGTAGCTAAAGTTTACACAATTTGTAAACACCTATTCATAATTTAAGAACTAAAGACAGTCAAAGCCACTGAGTGAGAACTTAAACACATTACACATACTGTGGATCAGACTGCTGATGTTAATTTGCATCAAACAAACACTATATGTAGCGGGTTGTTTACAACACATCAACATTTGCCCCTTTAAACAACTGCTATTTCAAAAACACATCTTGGGACAATAAACCAAACACAGTACTGCACAATCTTTTTAACTTTTCGTCTGATAACCATTTAGTAAAAATGTCAGCGATATTGGTTTCCCCTGGAACCTTATACAATTTAAAATAATCCAGCTCATACCAATCACGTAAGGAATAATACCTTATGTGTTTGGTTTTTACATTCTCAATATCATTACTGGAAAATTGAATTGATGATAGAGAATCAGTATATATGGCTGGCACATTAGTACGATTAAACAAAATACAATTCTCAAATATTGTTTACACCCACTAAGCTTCTTTTACTGAATGGGCCAGCACAATATATTCGGACTACATGAAACTGCAAGCAACGACGCTTTGTTTCTTGCATCCCCATCCGACCACGGCACCACCCAGATACATGACAAACCCTCTAAAACTTTTGCAACTGATAAGATCGGTTGTCCACGAGGCGTCTGAGTATAAGTATAAACTCTCATTTTGACAAGCACTCAAATTAATGCACAAATCTTTCCTATTAACTACATACTGCAATATCTAGAGAATGCCGTGTATGGAATTGTGACAAATAAATCACGGAGTACATTATATCTGGTCTGGTTTGTGATGCCAAGAACATTAGGCTACCGACAAGATTTCGGTATGGAAAATCTTCGTCCCATTAATGGTCTTTACAATCACCAAGTGTGGTGTCCACAGACACCGGTACTTTTACAAGACTATTAGGCACTACTGCGTATTGTTGGGCTAACTTCTCAATAAACTAAGTGTTATGTAATAAAATTTTATCATCTGTACGTTTAAATTCTACGCCTAACAATTTAGATACGGACCTAAACTAACGATATTAAAATGTTTACTTAGTTGTTTTATTAACTTTTCTTTAACTACATCAGAAATAGCAAACAACACAATGTCATCGACATAAACTAAAAGTATAGCCTGATCTGAATATGAGTAAACACAGTTAAAACCACAATCTCTTGTAAAATCAATCTCATTCAATGCATTGTCAAGTGTCTGGTACCACATACGCCCCGACTGGTATAAACCGTACAAAGCTTTGGTTAAATACCACACATGGTTCGGGCGTTTGGAGTGCACACCTTTGGGCAGCTCCATGCAGATAGGGCGATCAAGAGCACTGTACAAATATGCGCATTTCACATCCAAATGGACATCAACCCACTTGCGCAATACAACAAGATGACAGAAAAATAATCTAACAAGTGTAAAATTTACCACAGGACTAAAGACTTCAGTGTAATCGATATTGTAAATCTGTCTGAAACCCTGCGCAACTAAACGGGTTCTATAGCGTACAATCTCACCTAAGGCATTGTGTTTTAATTTAAAAATCCATTTACTACCGAGTTTATGGGAATGATTTGGGCGAGGCTTAACTTCAAACACGCTTCTCTCTTCTAACGTATCAAGCTCCTCTCGCATGGCAACAGCCCATTTCTTTTTTCCGGAGAAATTACTGCTTCTTCAAACGTGCTACGTTCTTTGACACTAGTGCAGTACACTCGGACACAACACGCTTCGATTTACCGTTTGTATCGCTATTGGAGCTCGGAACATAACTCTCGTCCTCCTTATCCATTGTACTAATTTCAGTTCGGTCTAAGTCAAAAGTGTCAACTGATTGACTGGTTGGACCCCCACTTGAAATCTATGGGATCATACTTGACTTTAAGAGTCTTACCGTAGTCTTCTACTTCTGGTCTACTTCTAAGGGGTCTAACTCTACCTGGACCGTAAAAATAGACATCCCACTGCTCAGCTGTCGTGCCTGACTGACGTTGCACTTCTTCCCTTTCCCAACCTGGTCTATTAGGGACTTTATCTCTAAAAGCTATCCTATTTGGTCTAGACACTGTGGTACTAGACGGGCCAGTGTTACATCTCGTTCTAGTTGTAACATACTGCATGGGAGGTTCTGTACTAGCAGTTGGTAATGGGGGTTCTGGTAATCTCGCGCTTGGAATTACTGGAACTAAAGGTTGTTAGGAAAAACTATCTTCATCGGAACTGTCATCCGAATCCTCATGCAAAACAAAGCTATCACGTCTATCGAGTTTCTGGAAGGGGCCCTCATTTTAAAAATCTTGATTAACATCCTTATACAGTCTTGTCTCGTCAACTTTAACATGTATACTCTCATTACAGCATTAGACAAGGGGTCCCAAATCCTATACTCTTTGGTTTGCATTGAATATCCCACAATAACGCCTTTTCATGCGCATGCATTAAGCTTACTAGTCTGTTTCTGCTTAGAAATATTGACATACGCTAAAGAACCAATAATTTTAAGATGATTAACTGAAACGGGACGCTTCCGCCACAAAACATACGGAATCTGATTACTTAAGCGAGCATGGAGAAACCTATTCTTTAAATAAACTGTCGTTAAAGCTAACTCTGCCCAGAGTTTCTTGAGAAGACCAGATCCTAACAACAAGGCGCGCACACAATTCAAAATTGTCCTATTTACGCGCTCAGCGACACCATTCATTTCGGGACTGTAAGGATTGGTTCGCTGTATCTGGACACCTAAACCTGTCAAGAACTCCTCAAAACCACCAGCAGTAAATTCCCCACCTCGGTCCGTTCTAATCGTCTTTATCTTATGAACACTTAAACGTTCAACTTGATAATGAAATGACTTATAGACTTTAGAGACTTGGTCCTTAAAATTCAAAGGTAACACCCATGTGTATCTAGTACAATCATCAACTACGCATAATAAATGCTTTGAACCACCTAAGAATTCAGTCTGGCATGGGCCCCACAAGTTCATGTGTAACAAACCTAAAGGTTTGTCCGCAACAAACGTCAAGTCTGTCTTAAAACTTGCTCCAGTTGACTTAGAAATTAAACAGTCATCACAAACCGAACCTTTGACTTGACAACTGAAACTAATACTTTTAACATTTACATTGTTTTTTAAATAATTTAAACCTTTATAATACATGTGGGAAAATCTTTTGTACCATGTTTCTACACTTATAGCATGTGCCGAGAAATTGTTTTGATTGGACGTTTGCATTTTAAGACCATTTGACACAGATGCGTCAAATGCCGAGCCTGATTGAAACGTTACAAGACCCGAAATATTGTACAAACCATTATCAAGTTTCCCAATACATAAACTATTTCTTGCACCTTCTTCATAAATATGCAACAATTTACTGTAAAAATGAATATGACATTTAGCATTGGCAACTTTGCCTAACGAAATTAAATTGTGGCGAAAACCTTTAACATAATAAACATCATTCAACACAATTTCATTTTTCACTCTGTTCACAGTTACTGTAATACACACTGTTCCTTTGCCTATGATTGTTGTGTGAGTGACCGATGTAAATTATGCATAATTATTGTGTCTTAAGCCCGATTGGTAAAAGTGTCAATTACCAATTGGTATTCATTGTGTTGGCTGCACCTGTGTGTTGGTATCAAATGCATAATAAGGATTTATTATGCTAAAAACCATGTATGGTGAGTGAATGCAATGAATTGCGTGCATATGCGGTTGTATTTATGTGTTAAATTCATTATTGTCGTGTATGGATGTTATATAATTTGTATTGACTGTTTGAGCAATGTCAATTATGCTTGTGCATCAATTTGGGTATTAGTTGATCATTCTTTGCAGTTACCTAAAGGTGACATGTGTGATAATCATGTGTTGAAATGATTATCACATCTTTTGTACTAATAATGAGTGTTTTGTGCCTTATTGCACATATTTCCCAATTTTGTAGCAAGTTCATACCAAAATGTAACTGTATTTACCTTTTGTGTGTCATCTGCAAAGATTTTGATGTAGCAGACGACATACAGTCAGTGTCTCATGTGATTGCCAACAGGTGGCGTTTTAATAGTGTTATATCACCTTTTGTCAATCACTTAGTTGTGAGCTTTTCACCAAGTCAGGTGATGTGCACCTCCTTTTAGGAGAGCCAAGATGGCTAGGTGCATGACAGGATGTCATGAGTTGGTTTCAAGTTACTTTTACTGGAGTAAAACTTCTATAAGTCTTTTGTTTGCTTTTTAAACATTGTTTGGACTTGTTTATTGTGCTGAGCATCAAAAACAGCACCAAGAACTTCAATTTCCATCAAGAGTTCGACAGGAAAGCAACGGGACGAGGTTGTACGCATTTCATCGGTTTTGAGCGAGTACGGACCTCGCGTATAAGTTCGGCTGTGTCCGGTGGCCCGATGGAGAAAATCGGCATTTTCCATCAAAATTTCAAAACGTGTTTTTTGCGAGTTTCTGTGGTTTCGCTCTTATTTATGAGGTGCGAGCGATGTTTTGGACCCAGGAGCCCTCATGTTGCACCACCTTTGCTAAGTTATAATTTCATGGGTTGCACGGCTTGGAAGGAATAAAATATGTCATGTTCACCACACACGTGATGCGATGCACAACTGTCCAAGTACCACTTGCACTGCTGATCTGGAAATCTGCAAACTGATGGGCTTTCCTGTTCTACTGCACTGTTCAGGACTTTGGCAAACTATGACTTTGCTGACTGGCTCTCTGGCGGCACTGATGGGGTGCGACGTTCTCACTTGTTGCGTCCACAACCACGACCACGTGGTTGCTGGCCACCTTGCTGCTTCTTCGGCTGACTGCAGTCTTTAGCCAGATGACCTACTTGCCCATAGTTGCAACAACAATGTACCGCAAATATGTCGAATCAGGACTGTAACTTGCAGCTAAATCACCTTTTGATGCATTCGGTGCATCACACTTAACGGACTGCTGCTTCTGGGCTGAGAGATGTGCTGCTGCTGCTTCGAGACTTTTCTGGCTATTTGCGATCAGACGGCGTCGATTACTTTCCATTAGAAGAGCTGTGGAAACCTTATCATACGTGAAACCATCTTTGCTCTATTGGTATATGGACTGGACCTGGTTCTCGTGCTCTTTGCCGACCCTGCTGATTAAAAGATAAGCCTTTATCGAATCCTCTGGCTTTAACTTCGTATTGGCTTCGACCAAGTCATCTTCAGCTTTATCAAGGTGGCTGATGAATGAATCAAGCTCTTTTCCATCCTCTCGACGCATGCAACAGAAAGTCTCAACCAAACTTGCCTCTCGAGCAATAGAACTGGGCTCGAATAACTTCTTTAAATGTTGCCACACCAGCTGTGTAGTTTCGTGCTTCATCGCAGCTGGTTGAAGTCGTGGCACAATTCATTGCAGCAAAATAGCCCTGGATTTGTTCTTGTCTCGGTCATATTTGTCTTTCTCGGCCTGGGTTGCTGTGGCTGGAGGTTGTACATTCTTCCCAGTGGCAAACCGCCACAACCCCTTCTTTTGTAGCAATAGCTGGACATCTATGATCCATTGATTATAATTTAACTTGTCCAGTTTGGCTATTTTGGCCGCAGCTGACTTTGTAATGTCCTTGTCCGACATTTCAAACCTGAAAAATATGAGAAAACCGGCAGAAAATGTTCAAAACTTGAATTTTGAGGTATTTTACCTTATATTGCCCAAAATGTTAAAATTGGGCAATTTTTCAGCATGATGCATGAGCGTAACCACCCTCTGCTACCATTTTGTTGACCTTTAGTGCTGCTCGTGACCTTTAAATAACCTTGACCGCACAATGGAAGCTGATTTGAAATGTTTTCTTCAAGTGCTGGAAAAATCCTTTCTACCTCATTCCGAATAAATGCTTGTATCTTGCCAATGCTTCGTCCGATTAAAATGCAGCTAACACCATCGTGTTCCTCGTGTTCTTCTGCTTTGTTTAGATATATATATGTGGTCCAAACATGCATACACGACTCGGTAAGAGGAATGAAATAACTTGAAATAGTTGCAAACTCCAAAATGGTGGCCCGCTGCAAAAACCGTGACAACTCAGCGACGGTTAGGCCTAGCCACGTGGAACACACGCCATTTTGTTCGTCTCAGCAAGGGCTATCGAATGGTGTTTGATCCAGCTTTCTAGGTTGAAAACAAGCTGAATGGCAAAGCAAATATCGGAATCCTACAAACCTGCTAACTTAAAAAATGCTTATTTTGTGAAAATAAAAACACACTCTTGTAAAATCAAAATGCACATTAGGTTTATGTCAGTTAGGGCTACGTTGGCAAGCTCTGCTGCCTCTAAAATTTAGAGTAAAATGCCAGAGCAAGTATACAATACAAACATACAAAGCAAAGTCCAAACACAAAGTCAAAATCCAAAAGCAAAGTCAGAGCAAAAAGCTTTTGTCAAGCCTTATATAACATTGTGTGTCACATGACTGAATCTTATGACTGACAAGGCAGTAGAGAAGCTAAGACAAGGCAGTAGATGAGACAGTTTATCTTTGTCACTACTGCCATCTCTTGGCAAGAAAAATAACTAAACTGCAAATGCATTGCCATTACATCTAGATAGGCATGACAATGAATGAAATGTGATCTAAACATTATTATAAGTACTGTTACTGTTATAATAAACACATTTTTACATTTGGGGCTTAAAGTAGCTAAAGTTTACACAATTTGTAAACACCTAATCCTAATTTAAGAACTAAAGACAGTCAAAGCCACAGAGTGAGAATTTAAACACATTACACATACTGTGGATCAGATTGCTGATGTTAATTTGCATCAAACAAACACTACATGTAGCGAGTTGTTTACAACACAACAATTCAAAAGTGCTTCGATGGCAGTGACGCATTCTTCTTCAGGTTGGAAAGTCTCAACGGAGTCTTCTCCTAACTTGTCGACGCTGGCTTTTAAATCGCGAATTATATCACCTTTGGTGGGTTCCGGATGTTTCACGGGCATCTGTGAATTGACCTTCGGCTACCTTTGCGGGCTCCCGTTCGGCCGCTAAAACTTCTTCGGCTTCGATTCTCATCCGAGTGGCTAACCAATCGGGGATTGTTTCATCGACTTCCGAATCCATTTGTCGCAGTTCACGGAGTTTATGTTGAATTCCATTTGGGGATGACATTGTTGGTCTTAATAAATTCAAACTGATCCTCATGAAAAGTATTGTGTAATGCAAGCAGCTTATACAATATATGTAATCACAAGAGTGTGTATTCTTAATTTTTCTAAATGATGTTCTAGTCAAAGTATTGTTAGAATCAGTTACATTCTTGTGAAACAGTGTCTAATATATTTATTTGGCATCACCATAAGTATCTAGATGTAATGGTGATGCATTTGCTCTTTTAGTTGAGATTTTTGTCAAGAGATGGCAGTAGTGACAAAAGGAAAGTGTCTCATCTACTCTCTTGTCTTAACTTATCTACTACCTTGCCAGTCACATGATCCAGTCATGTGACAGCATGCTATATAAGGTTTGACAGAGCATTTTGCTCTGACTTTGCTTTTGGTTTGTGCTCTATATGTTTGTATTGTTTCACTTGCTCTGGCATTTTATCCTAAATATTAGGAGCAGCCAGGACTTGCCAACATAGCCCTAACAGACATAAACCTAATGTGCCTTTTGGATTTTATATGAATGTGTTTTTATTTCACAAATAAACATTTTTCAAGTTTACAGGTTTGTGGGGTTCCGATATTTGCTTCGCCATTTAGTGAGTTCTCTAGCTAGAGAGCTGAAATTGACACCATTCGTTAGCCCTTGCCGAGCCGAACAAAATGGCGTGTGTGCCACTTTGCTAGGTCTAACCGTCGCCGAGTTATCAACGGTTATTGCAGCGGGTCGCTATTTTGGAATTTGCAAGTTCTCCAAATTATTTTATCCCAGTTCCTGAGTCGTGGAGGCATATTTGGACAACATAAATATTGAAAATGTGTGGAAAAACACGGGGAACACGGTGGTGTTAGCGGCATATTGATCGGACTGAGCGTTGGCGAGATACGAGCATTTTCGCGACCCGGGATTTCATGTGAATTTTTACAAGTTAATATTTCTACGATTTATGAATTTAAGTCGCAAGGAATTGTCTGAATCAGTACGATTATGAACAGATCATATAAAAAGAGACAGTCAATTGCGGATAGAACAGACTCCATTATCAGTTGCTCAACAAGCAAGCAATATTAATATTCCAAGGCAGTTAACTTATTTGAAACAAACAGAAAGAGACGATTATAATTTAAGAAGGACTAAACAGAGAGAACAGAGAAATTTAGAAGAATTACAAAGACGTAAAGACAGAAGGAAAGCTCTTGATTTACGATCACTATCGATTAATTTAGAGCGATTAAAAATCATACAGAAACTGATTCTGAAATAACTTCAGAAGACGAACAGATAGAACATCAACAGGATTTGAATAACCAAGAATTCAATATGGGATTACAATTGGATGCTGAACAATTTCGAGCATTAATGAATAATATGACAATAAATAGAAGAACACCACCAGATTTTAATGCAAAAACTGAAAATGTTGAAGAATGAATTGCTGGTTACGAAACAGTCGTGCCAGACGATAATGAAAGGTTTATAAATTTATCAGTGGTATTGAAAGAAGAAGCCAGATCGTGGTTAATGGAACAAAAACGATTACATCCACAATATACATGGACAGAATGGAGAGATGCACTAGAAACGAGATTCCGAAAGTCAGAGGAATCAGTATTAAGGAATATTGCGTCAATAAAACATAAAGAAGGACCAGCAGTTGATTATGTCCGAAAGATATTACATCAATGTTCATTCTTGAACCCACCGGTTTCTGATAAGTTACATCTTGCTTTTCAAGGCTAAAGGACGACATGAAAAAACAATTAGCATTGATTTATCCAACAACAATAGAGGATATGCTTTCAAAGGTTGCTGCATACGAAACATATAATTTGGCAGACAATGGAACTAAAAAATATTGGCATTTTTACAAACAGCATTAGGTGAAAAGAAAGAAAAACCGAAAACATCAGTATTAACAACGACAGAACAAATACAAGAAGATATGACATCGATAAAGAAACAATTAGATCAGATGCAGATGGATTAAACTTATTTTTCTGTACCACCGATGGATGCGTATTTCCAATATCCTTTAGATTATTATCAATATAAAGAACGATTTAACTATCAAAGACCTAATTTTTCAAGAGGTAATTTCTATGGACGAAATTATTTTCAGCAAGGCTACCGTAGAGGTCAATATCAACAACCGAATTATCAACAATATGAACAGAATTCAAATTATGGAAACAGGAAATTTTAATAATCAACGAGGACGATATCAACAGAATAATAGGAGAAATTGTGGCAACTTTTCAGGAAGATTTCCGAGAAGGCAAACTTTTAAAAATTATCAAAACCAAGATCAAAACCAAGATCAAAACCAAGATCAACAACCAACAAGAAACCAACAACGACAAGAGATCCAACGGACTACAAATGCGGAAAACTAATAAGGCCAATTCAAACTAAAAAGGACAAGAATAGAAAAAGGAAGATTAAAGCAAAACAAAGCAAGACCAATAAAAAAGGAAACAATAGACGAATTATAAAGAAGCAAGAATGTATAGAAGAACCACAACATATAACCATAACTAATTTGCATTATACTAAAAGATTATTACGGATTCCAATACAAATAAGACATATCGAATATACAGGCATGATAGACTCAGAAGGATATTGTTGCATTATTAGTGAAGAAGTAGCCAGAAGTGTAAGCATTAAAGAATATCAGCAAACATATCGTCGATTAAGGATGGTAGATGGAACGATAATCATTCCAAAAGGGAAATGTCAACTGAATATTTGTGTAGGAAGATTGAACTATCTTGTAGAATTCGAAATTGTTAAAGGATTTGAGCACCAAGTACTTTTAGGGGCACCATTTTTACTACAAGCACCATGTAATTTAGATTATGAAAGGAAAACAGTTTCTATTGGCTGAAGATTACGACCAAAGCCAAATTTTGTGGAATTTTAAATGCCGAAGGATTTTATAGAATTGAACTACATTGCAAGAGTCACAGAAGATTTTAAAATACCAGCTATGCATGAATCAATAATGAAAATCAAAATTGAAGATAGTATAGATGACATTCTTTATTGTGAACACTTAATAACACTATGGATAGATATGGATTGATGTGTTATAAGACATTGACAACACTCGAAAAAGGAATAGGATATATTAGGATTGCTAATGTAAGTAAGAAACCTATAATTATCAAGAAGCAATCATCTATAGCTAAAATTTTCCATATCACGGATACAGCATGTTTTGATGCGAAACATGAAACGAAGATGGAGATGAAGGCAGCGAAATATGGAGACATTTTAAAAACAGAAGAGAAATGGCAATTAGAAGAATTGCTGATGAATAAACAAGACCGATTTGCGAAAACGGACTATGATTTAGGACGTGTAAAGGTGTATAAACACACAATCAACACAGGAACATCAGAACCAATTAATGTACCACCTTATAGAAGATCATTAAAAGAAAAAGAAGTAGAACAACAAGAGGTAGAGAAGTTGTTAAAAATGAAGGTCATACGTTAATCAGAAAGCTCATGGAGTGCACCAGTACTATTAGTAAAGAAACGAGATGGAAAATGGAGATTTTGCATCGATTGGCAAAGATTAAAAGCCATAACAAAATATATCCAATACCAAGAATAGATGAAACCTTAGATCAACTAGCAGGAGCAAAATATTTTTCCATGATGGATTTAATTCAAGGATATTTTCAAGTTGAAATTGATGAATCTGATAAAGAAAAATAGCTTTCACAACTAGTGCAGGACACTTTGAATTTAATGTCTTAGGACAAGGACTTTGCAATAGCCCAGCAGCATTTCAAAAATTGATGAATAATGTCTTAGGAAATTTATTAGGAAGAGTATGCATTGCATATTTGGATGATCTTATTATATTTTCCAAGACATTTGACCAACATTTGATTGATTTGAAGAATGTTTTTATTAAGTGTTGTTGTTATTAAGTGAATCAAACTTGAAAGTTAAATTAGAAAAATGTATATTTGGCACTGACAATATAAAGTATTTAGGACATGATAGATGGAGATGGAATATCACCAAATCCAAAACTTATTACCACAGTAGCTAAATTTCCTAGGCCAAAGAACGTAAAAAAGGAAGAGGATTTTTAGGACTATGTTCCTATTACAGGAAATTTATTCCGAAATTTGCGGATATTTCAAAACCATTAGTCAACCTTACAAAAAAGGATGAAAAATTTGATTGGGGACCACCTCATGACGAAGCATTTGAAGCTCTAAGAAGATCGCTTGTGACGATACCAGTCTTAGCCCATCCTAATTTCAGACAGCCATTCATGATCTCCACGGATGCGTCGGGATATGGATTAGGAGCAGTATTGAAACAAAAGGATAAAGGAAAAGAGCATGTTATTGCATATGCGAGCAGATTATTGAGCAAAGCCGAACAAAATTATTCAGCGACGGAACGCGAATGGTTAGCTATTATTTTCGCGATACAAAAATTTAGACCATATATTTACGGACAATACTTTCAAGTGATAACAGACCACTCAGCGTTACAATGGTTATGATCAGTGAAAAACCCAAATGGAAGATTAGCCAGATGGAGCTTAGAGTTAACAGAATATGACTGATATAATTTATAAGTCAGGAAGAAAACATTTAGATACCGATGCTTTAAGCAGACTTTCAACGCAAGTAGATGAGGATGATACTGTACCCACATTATTTCTTGAAAAAATGGACCTTCCAACACAACAGAGAAAGGATCCAAAGTTGAAAGACATTATTGAAGCTCTGGAAAGCTACGAGATGATTCCGAAAAGAAGACAACGGTCATTGAACATGTATGTGCTTCAGAATAAAACATTATTTAGAAGAAAGAATACTCTAAATACAGAATTATATCTACTCGTCATACCATCACATATGAAGACAGACATACTCTATGAGATGCATGATGCTTTACCACGAGGACATTTAGAAATAGCGAAAACTTGGAATAGAATTAAAACAAGATTTATATGGCCAAAGATATATTCAGAAGTAAAAAATTATGTATTATCGTGTGAAGAATGCGCAAAGATTAAAACTTACACAACAAAACCCAAAGGATTATTACAACCTTGGACAACAATCGAAAAAACATTTCAGCGAATTGGAATAGATACTTTAGGAAAATTTCCAGTAACTCCAAAAGGAAACCGATATGTATTTATTATGTCAGACTATTTATCGAGAGGTATTAAAGCACAAGCCGCACCGTCATGTACAGCAGTCGAGGCAGCTAAAGCACTTCTCAATAAAGTTATTTTGGAAGAAGGCAGTCCAAAGAAAATATTAAGTGATAGAGGAACTGAATAGTAAAATCAAATGATAGAAGAAGTCAGCAGACTATTCAAAATCAGCCACAAAACAACATCAGGATATCATCCAAGAACAAATGGATTGAACGAAAGATTTAACAAAACATGTGACGGTCTCGAATCTTGTAGTTTTTATGAACTGTAACTATGGTGCACTGAGTGTACCAAAGTTACAGCAGATTTTACATAAACATGAATAAAGTGATGTTTGGGATGAGAGATGAGATCCAATAGTAGCTAAGTAGACTTTATAGCTCTACTTAGAAACTATGGCACAAGTATCTGTATATGGTCAAGGAATGACCAAAGAGGGCGCTAGCACGACCTTAATGGTTATTCCCATTAAATATAATATTTGTGATAAAGAGATAAAAACTCTATGTAAACCATAGAGTTAATTATGCTTATATTTTATCACTTGTTCCTGATTTAAATATGTAAATATTTCAATAATGGATAATTTTATATTATCCTCGATACTAGAGAATGATGTCATGATGAACATTCCATCATGACTCATCCTCTATCGGATTATCTTGTCATAATCCCCTTATCAGTGATAAAGGGATTAGACAAGTATAAAAAGCCATGCAAAACAGGAAGTAGAGCTTTTTTGCAGATTTGACATTGATACTGATACTGACCTATGATTATTTGCCTTTGTGCTTGATTTACATATAATAATTAAGCCTTTGGCGCCTCTGATTTATGAGGCAAATATGAGGCCAGTTTAATCAGTTATTCATCCGCTTATGTAC
>AFFK01018613.1:0-10687 GCA_000239455.1 Strigamia maritima | reverse complement strand
GACTATCGAAACAAGTCTAAAATTAAACAAATTAATTATTACATAAAATATATATACTGTATAACAATAGATTCGCTGTTTTACCCCGTTCACAAATACAACTATAGAAGTGTAAAAAAAGACGAGTGAATAAAATGCACTCATGTTGTCGGATAACTAAAATATAACAGGCTATTAAAAAGAAGATAAAAAAATGGAATTTTACTATCGGGTGTATAATGTCTGTTATAGTAATTAATAATTTTGCTTACCGGCACAAATGGCTACAACATCCATATGCCATATCGTATTTCCTCGGAAAGAACGGCATGCGGGAAAAACCGAGTTTGACCAGATTTAGAAAACCGGACATCTGGTCAATTTTTATGACATGCCGTGAAAATTAAATCAGGGTCGTAAAAATTGAATCAGTGTCGTAAAAACTCGTAAAAACTCGAATCAGTGTCGTAAAAACTCAAATCAATTACTAAGTTTACATGAACTGGAAAATGACGTCATCATTTCTCAAGTGGAAAAGTAAAAAATGGAGTATTCTCTCTAGTTTCCACTTTTCCACTTGATAAATAATGACGTCATTTTCCAGAATAGCATGTTCATGTAAACTTAGTAAGTGTTGTAAAAAATCGAATCAGTGTCGTAAGAATTGAATCAGTGTCGTAAAAATTGAATCAGTGTCGTAAAAATCGAATCAGTGTCGTAAAAATCGAATTAGTGTCGTAAAAATCGAATCCGTGTCGTAAAAATCGAATCCGTGTCGTAAAAATCGAATCCGTGTCGTAAAAATCGAATTCGTGTCGTAAAAATCGAATTCGTGTCGTAAAAATCGAATCAGTGTCGTAAAAAATCGAATCAGTGTCGTAAAAAATCGAATCAGTGTCGTAAAAATCGAATCAGACCAAAGTTGATATAATGAAGCTTAGGTATTTAATCTTAGCACATTTCTTGTGTAAAAGTTCAATAGTTTATTGATACCGATAATTGTTATTGTAATTGTTAAATTTATTAATTTGAATTAATGATATCTTATTTTTGTTATTTTCAGAAGATTTACGTCGATTTCGGCTTAGAAGTCAAGACAGCACAAGGTATTTAGTGATCCTCATTTCTTTCTTCACAATCCTAAGTGTTCTTCAGTTCCGGACAGGGCTGACAATAGCGAATAATTAATTAGTACAAGAGATTAGTATAATGACTTACCCCATCCATCAGTGCTTTTGCAATGCACAAGATGAAATTCTATTAAAAGATTTATGAATTTGAGTGATTCCTTCGCAATTTAAGGAATTTACATACTATTTCTGCTGCACAGGAATCCAGAGCTGCCAGAACTTCTTCCTTTTTCTGTAATTTCAAAGGATTTGTCGTACAATATTAATTTTATAATCAAGTTTTGGTATGAGGACATTTAACCGGGTACCAATTAACTGGGCGACAGTTAATTTAAACGCGGACAAATACCGTATTCCCTCGGAAAGAACGGCTTGCCGGAAAAACCGAGTTTGAACAGATTTTGAAAATCGGACATCTGGTCATTTTTACGGCATGCTGTAAAACGTAATACTCACTTTATCTGGCATGCCGGAAAATTCAAATTTTTACTATTATCTGGCATGCCGTTCTTTCCGAGGAAATACGGTAACCGGAAGGACATTTAACGGCTACGACAAATGAACTAAAGGGCAGACAAATAAGAGGGTGAAAATTCATTCATTTGATGAGCTGTAGATTGTTGGTGGCTAAATGTTAACCAATTCCAGGTTTTAGATGCTACTCACTTTCTCTTTTGCATATTGCTCATAAATATTTCGGTATTCATCAAATTCCATGTGCAAATCAATCTGAATCTGAATATTTTTACACTCATTATGATATTGACAATTTATCTTGATTAATTTAACTTACACCATTGGTAGCAGCGGCTATTTCGTAAGTGATGCAAGCTATGTCGTGTCTTTGATTCTTAAAACAAGAGTAATTAGTAATATTAATAGATATCAGGTTATTGTGATGATTTCCATACGTTTAGTTGTTCCACATTGCATCTTGCCATTGCATCTTTAACCTGTTTATTGAGATTTTGCCAGTTTGTGTACTATGTATATTGAAAATGTTGTTTCTTTGTACTTACTTTATTGTTGGCACACATTGCTGCTTCATTGTCATCCTGGTTAATCAGGCTTGTGATATATTATTTTAATTCCACATGAGATTTGTTTATTTACCATATTCCCTCGGAACGAACGGCATACCAGATAATGGCGAGTCAGACCAGGGTGCCGGATAATTCGAATTTTCCAGCATTTTGTCCATTTGATTTTTCATTGACCCGTTGTCTACTTGTCAAAAACTGGTCAGACTCGTAATTACCGACATGCCGTTGTTTCCGAGAGAATACGGTATTTACTTACAAAACGCGGGTTTTCGTCCTTACATGCTTCTTTAACCGATCTTAATATAACATTTGCTCTATGTTCTAAACTCTGTTAATGCAAAATGAGGATTTAACTAAGAAATTCAAAAATGACATTTAGATTTGGTCACCGCTTCAAAGTTGCTTTTGAAACAAGTCTAAAATTATACAAATTAATAATAATCAATCAATTAATGTTGTTTTTTTTACCCCATTTGTATATTCAATGATACAATAACAAGTGATGAAAAACAAAAAAAGAGAATATAATGCACCCATAATGATGTGTATTCTGGAGCTAGTCAAGTAAACTAATAACAATAAGCAATTAAAAAAGAGGATGTACATAATATGGATTAAATTGAATATATTTGGTGTTTGTTTACACGGATTGTGCTAATTTTGGAATCCAGCAAGTAGTACTCATTGTAGTAATTCAAAATAGTCGAATGCCGTAATTTCCACTTGATGTTTTTACTCAATATCAAACTGATTGGAAATTTCTTAGTAATGAAAAATATGTTGCATTTTTTAAATTCATTTTGTGCATGTGTAACCGTTGGTCACTACCAACATACCACATCAGAGGTCTCAGAGCGTGGTCAACAATTAATGGCCAATCATGGATGGCCAAAGACTAGCGACCACCAGGGGGACAGTGCATATAAGTGCTGAGGTGGACAGATGGACAGTCAGTACCGTATAAACCAGCACCGCTGCAACAGTCACTGCCCACTGTCCCGACCAATGAAGCCTCATTGAAAGAAACATGCTTTGCTGACCTCGCTGCCCAGAGCTTGCATTCTGATCAGTGGGCCGGTTTTAGTTAAGGGTACTGGTGGTATCGTAAAATGTATAGCAGGGAAGCATCATCGATCCTTAAAGGTTACAGGAAAAGAAAAATGATATTTTACTAAACTCTCATTTAAACCCCAAATAACACTTACAATTTATTTAGAGTGGCAAAAAATACCATCACATAAAGTTATTAGCATCTGAAGTTCAGGTTTGCTAACGTGAAAAACGCGAGATAAACAATGAGAAATGGCGCGAAATGGCGTGATGGCACCAGCTACGTCATGCATGGTCACTTTTAGCGCAGTATATACCTTAATGCATGACGTAGTTGGTGCCATCACGCCATTTCGCACCATTTCTCATTGTTTATCTCGCGTTTTTCACGTTAGCAAACCTGAACTTCAGATGCTAATAACTTTATATGATAGCATTTTCTGCTACTCTAAATAAATTGTAAGTGTTATTTAGGGTTTAAATGACAGTTTCGTAAAATATCATTTTTCTTTTCCTGTAACCTTTGATAAAGATAATAAATAAATGATTAAAAACATCTTGCATGCTGTTTAAAACAACATTTTGATCGCATGTCTTCATTTTCACAGTCGGTGACACCTAGTGTCGGTTAGTAAAACCATCATAACCATGGTAATAGCACTAAAGCGCTTCAAAGTAGAGACTCCAAATGGGCACAATTATGCCCATTAATCGGGCTCTACGTTGTTCCAAAATTTCAGGGCTTTGAGGGTTAAAAACTTGTGACAGGAAATGCGACAAATTTTATGTTCTGAATTCATAATTTAAAAATTTTTTTTTTAATTTTAAAAATTTATTTAATGCATTTAATGTAAATGCTTTTGACTTAGACGTGTGGAAGAAACAATTTGTTGACCTTGGGATCAATGTCAAACGCAACATGTAACTTTTTTTAACCAGCAGAGATACGTTGTGTAGTCATTGATTTGCTTAACCAAGTTGAATCTCAGTTTTAAAGAAGCATTGCAGTAAAGTGTGAATATTTTAATGGGCAGCATGTAAATTATTAATGAAAAATTGCATTTTTAACTAAATATGTAATATTTTAAATATTTTTGACTTTTGTTGAATGTGACCACTGACCACAGCAATTCAATCAATTTTTTGAAGTGCTGCCCATCAAAATAGCAACGCTTCACTGCAATGCTTCTGTAAAACTGACAATTCTTTTATACTGTTCAATAGAATTGACTTTCTATTGAACAGTATAAAAGAATTGTCAGTCCTTTATTATAGCAAATCAATGATGCTCTACAAATTCTAACTTAGAATTTTTCTACCTTTCCAATTGTCTAAATGTGAGACATTGATCAACCTTGATTTCCTTGTTGTTTTTCGAGTTTCCATCAAGAATTATTGTTCATCCAAAATTTCCTATTAAGGAATTTTAAAATTGTGTTTTGTTCAGAAATGCAAATTCTTACCTTATAATAGAAAAAAAATTTAATTATGCATATCAAGTATTAAAAATAAAAGCAAGATATCCATATCAAATTTGCAAAACCACTTCAAAGTAAATTTACAAAGTAATTACAAAATATTAACATTATGAACATCTGTTGCCACCTTTAACATTTAGAAAAATCCAGCGTGTCCATTTTTAAAATTCATCTCACACTTTTACAGATGCGAGACTTTATGACTTTCACACTTTCACTTTTCATTCAGGAAGCTTTCTATTGTTAGCACAATTTACTGCCACATGTAACCAATGAATTGCTTATTCTAAAATTTAAAAAATAAATATTTGTGTTTACCGTATATACGCGTGTAAGTCGAGGATTTTTGGACCAAATATTTTATTTTATTTATTTATTTATTTTTTTTTAGTTATTCTTTTATTTTATTTTTTTAATACTTAAAATAGCTATTGACCCTTGTACAAATCGAACCAAATAAAAATAAAATAAAAAATAAAATTTAGGGAGTCGATTTATATGCTTTTTGACCCGTTTTAAGTCAGGGTCGACTTATACGCGGGTCGACTTATACGCGGGTCGACTTATACGCGGGTCGACTTATACGCGGGTCGACTTATAGGCGAGTATATATGGTATCTAATTTTCAGAAAATTATTTTTTTTTGAAAATTTCTAAGAAAATAGAAAAGATAATAAGATTCAATGTCTTGGCAACCATTTTGATCAATCTGAAGTGATCTTGAATTGCCATTTACCAAGAAAATAGAAAGTGCTTTCTAAATTGCATTGAAATAGCGTTAAACCTAAAAGTTCTTATAGTTTGCTCCCTATATAAATTGTAAGCCAATTATTTCCCCTCCCATCAGAAAAAATTTCACTACCGGTCAGTTCATAGTTTAATTGGATAGTGCAATTTGCCACACTCTGGATATGCAGAGTCGCATAACTTGATTTATGATGCTGCCCATAACAAAGCTTTTATCTAGATAAATAGATTACTTTTGACCAAAAGTGCAAGCATTGAGCTAAAAATTGCAGTTTTTAACTTAGAAATCTAGTTTTTAGACTAAAAATGCAGTGGAAATGCAGCACCTTTTTAAACTGGAATTGCACTTTTAAGACTGAAAATGCAGTTTTTAGACTGGAGATGCAGTTTTTAGACTGGAGATGCATTTTTTAGACTGGAAATGCAATTTTTAGACTGGAAATGCAGTTTTTAAACTGGAAATGCAGTTTTTAAACTGGAAATGCAGTTTTTAAACTGGAAATGCAGTTTTTAAACTGGAAATGCAGTTTTTAAACTGGAAATGCAGTTTTTAAACTGGAAATGCAGTTTTTAAACTGGAAATGCAGTTTTTAAACTGGAAATGCAGTTTTTAAACTGGAAATGCAATTTTTAAACTGGAAAAGTAGTTTTAAGCTGGAAATGCAGTTTTTAAACTGGAAATGCAGTAGGCGGGTTCGAAAATGATTTTACACTAAACGACCAGTGCAACTAATAGTTTAAATGTCAAGTTGCACGACTGACTTTTCGAGTTAAAATGTTGCATATGCATTTACACTGGAATTTACACTGGAAATTACACTTTACATACAGTTCACACAAACATGGCTGCCGTAATAAATAAACAAGCTGTACTTGAACAATAGATACAAAGAATTTGAAAAACAAATTTACTGCAACGTCTAAATGCCACTGTGTATGTAAACGTGTTTTATTCAAGAGTCTTAGGATATTTCATTCAGGCGGGCCTGGTTGAAGTCAAATATGAGGTCAGAGGGTGTTCAAACCATATTATGATAGTGCTATCTTGATCTCAAGGTCCTGTTGCAGCAACACCTTAACCAAAGCCAAATCTGTAATGGTGCTTACTTTGTGTAACACAGGCATAAAGAGGATTAAGGACAGAATGCTGACCCAACACAAAATATAAAATAAAGACCAACAACCTACTCCACAGCTATACACTTCAATTTAAAGAGTTTACGACATTATGCATTTTATGTCTGAATAATTTTCGGCATCCCTTAAAATGGCCTAATAAATGATTTTAATTTATTTTTTCAAGTTTTCAAAAAACCTTTAAAAAACTCATTTTGTATCTCGCTTATTTGAGCTAGTTGAGGAACATTGTTGGCCACTACTTGCATGACGCTGTTTCTGGCGTCACAGTTGGTATTTTCCATGTTAAATGCATTTTTTTTAACGGTAACAATCGCGCAAATTCTCGATTTAGTCTCGTACTTTTTCACATTGTCTGCTCGTTTTTAAAACTTCAACATTGGGTTTCAAAAAATCTCTGAAAAATTACTTAAGGGTTTTAAATGATACATTGGACCAATAAAAAATGTGATGTCGTAAACCCTTTAATATAACAATAATAAAACTATCTTCACTTTAATTAAACTTTCCTCATTTTAATACTGCTTAGAAAAATCCTGAATGAGACAAAGCCTATACCACAGGATCAATCTCTTGCCAAGAAGTCTCATCTATATGTATTCATTTCATCTTTAGCTAAATGAATTAATTTTTTTTACCTTGGTTTCATCCGATTACTTCCAATCTCGTGTTCTCTTTGATTTCCTAATGCAGACCCAGCTATATCAATATCAAAAGAAAAAATTATCAGTTAATTCAATATTTGTTGCAGAAATATTGCTTTGAATAGTTGGAAATGCATTGATTTATGTGTGTAGTACATGTTTGCTTCTAGGTAGACAGTAAACAAATGCCAAATGCAAAGATTTTTATGTTTGGAATTGATTGCAAGTGGCTGCATTTAATGAGATCATTAGTGTTTTTTTCACGCATGAATTACTAAATTATGGTCACTGAAAACTAATAGTTTTCACATCGTATCAAGAGCTGCTATATTACAAACTCTCGAGAAAATTAATCAAAGTAATAATTTATCTTAGGTATTTATTTCACGTCACCGATATTAAAAATTCTGTAAACTTGTAAACTAAATTACCCTCATTATTTATAGCATCATTCATTTTAATGGATACAAATTTGCATCTTAAAAGAAATAAAATAGCAATTACAATTATAATTAAATATTTTTTTTTCATTGTTAATTGCATTTTAAAAAGTATTTTTAAACACTAACAATATAATGTTTTATCCATTGTTATATTGAAATTCCAACAATTTTCAATTTTAACAAATGAAGTGTTTAATCCATTATTTTAACAATTGAAAGATCTAATCCATTGTTATATTATTTTAACAATTGAAGGGTTTAATCCATTGTTATATTATTTTAACAATTGAAGGGTTTAATCCATTGTTATATTATTTCAACAAATGAAGTGTTTAATCCATTGTTATTTATTTTAACAATTGAAGGGTTTAATCCATTGTTATATTATTTTAACAATTGAAAGATTTAATCCATTGTTATATTATTTTAAGAATTGAAGGTTTAATCCATTGTCATATTATTTTAACAATTGAAAAGTTTAATCCATAGTTACAATATATTATTTTAACAAATTGAAGTTTTCATTATCATCCATTGTTATTTTGTATTTTACCAAATGAAAATTGTTTTTTTTTCCATTTGTTATATTCAATTCTAATAATGTGAGTTCAGATTTAATTTTCTGTTTGTTTGACTGTATAAACTTTGCTGGTTTTCGATTGTCGTTCCTGCAAGAAACAGATGGTTTATGCCTCGTTGGAGCTGTGGAAAGCGATTTCAATATGGTTCAAGTTTTGCTATTTCTACCTCCTGCTATTCGCTTCTGGCTTTCTTTGTATTTTCTTTGTGGGTTTATTTACATTTCAGAGTCTTTGAATTTCTTGCTTGTCTTGTCTGTCAGCATAGGTCAAGTATTGCATTAAATTTACGAATGTATGGCAAAGTCAACGATGTCTTCTCTTCTCCTACTGATTTATGTGATTGCTTGATTGCTGCCTATGTGTTATGGACTCTAAAATGTATAAATCAAAGATTTGTCCAAAACAACATATATTACATGGATCCTACTTTAAATACTTTTAACAAAAGAAGACGCTACTTGACTTCAGTCTGCCCTGCTATTGGTTAATGCAACTTTAATCACATGCCAATCAATATAGATAATGTTCTTTTAAGATTGTTTGAGGAAGCTGAATAAAAGCTACCAACTCCAGGGACCGGAACACAAGGAACAGCCAACATGCTCGCATTACTTGACCTGCATTTAAAGTGCTGATGACATCAGCAAGCCGATTATTCTACTTTTTGCTGCATCTTGGTATAAAACAAGTTTTTCTAGCTTGCCAGTAAATCCCATTATGCGGCACTAAGTGAGAGCAAAATGTGTTTAATAGCAACTCCTAATGCAGATGTTTTGGCCAAAATCATTTACTATAAAACGGCTAAATCCATGTGTTGAATACATAATACATTTTTGAGTAAAGAGTGATAACCACTGATAACTGCTGTCACATAGCATTTGCTATAATAAAGCAAAATGTGCCACTTCCTTGACAACCACTTTGCTGACTATACGTAGTCAGTTCACAAACAGATTTGCAGATTGCTGACACATTGCCAATACACCGATTCGCCAACATATTTTAACCATTTCAACCACCAGGTTTAAGTAAGACGAAGTTTGTGTTTGCAAAATTTGTGGTGGCGAGATAATTGATTAGCAAGGATATTGTTGGGCAAGGTAAATATTGGCAAAGTATTTGGTGCCTTAGGTACGGTTTAGCCGGCTAGATTTTAACATGAAATCAAAGCTTTCACTTGATTTTGCGATTGTGAAGCTTCTTTTGGAAGTAAACCAAAAAAGAGAATTGACTTTTTTTCTTTCTTGTTAATTTATTTTATCTCTCCTTCATGTAAAACTGACCATTGCTACACGTTGTTTATTTTGTGCAATTCCATTAAGACCAGCATGTCTCATCTGTCTTTTAACCTGAAAGAGTACAGCGATTCCCATTGGCTGAAGATTAAAGGAACAATACACCCAAAAATAAAAATAAAATATGTTACCGAATTTTGTCGATTTAGCACCGCGGCGCTTACTGTAAACTGCAGCTAAGGGACGCGGCGGGAATTCGACAAAATACGGTATTCGTGAGATTAAAGTGTGTAGAAATGTTAGACTTAATTTCATTTTTGTTGAGTATTAAATTAAAAATAAATAAATCATACTGGTCACATAATCAAAATCTGTACACATGATTGGTCATGGGCCCTTTTGGGCCACCAATTAAAAAATATCAAAAATATTCAAAAGGAAGAAACAGCATTGAGAGAAGAGCATAATAAATTTGAAATTCAAACATGGTGACCGATCTTGTTATGTTATGTTATGTCACGTTATGTTATTGTGATTCACTATGCGCACCTCTTGAGGTGTGAGTGTGAGGCGCCCATGTCAGTCACATAACATAACATGAGGCCTATGAGGCTTCTGGTGCCCATGTGTAAAATCACATTTTCACACTTACGCATTTGCGCACTTATGCAACAGTTTCTGAATACCATTACTGACTTCAACATCATTTTCCTTCAAATCGACGCATTCCAGCTCGAACATATATCCACTGTAGGCAGCCATTTTTGTTTCTCTCAGCTGTTTTTTTAAGCTTGCCCTTTCTTTGCTGATGCTGTCTAAGCGCAGTGATGGGCACTAACTAGTCAAACACTAGTTAACTACTAGTTTGTAACTAGTATTTTGGAAACTAGTTAACTACTAGTTTGTAACTAGTATTTTGGAAATTAGTTAACTACTAGTTTTAACTACTAGTTATAAATTTAGACTGCAGCAATAAACAAACTTTTCACCATTTTGCGTTCATGTTTTTTCTACACCCATCGTTAACGAATAACGATAGCATGCTGAAAAGCTCATACATGACGGACAACACTAAGTTAACTACCAACACCAACACGATGTCACATCATTTAAGTACATTTTACAGAAAATATAATAAAATTTACCTCAGCCATAAAAAAACTAGTTGAAAAATGCAAAATACTAGTTGAAAAACCAGTTAACTACTAGTTAACTCGTTT
>JH431363.1:12997-32253 GCA_000239455.1 Strigamia maritima | reverse complement strand
GTACCAAAGCTTAAAATGGTACTGTTTGGAGTCGTGAAACATCAACGATCTAATCGTTTGCAAGATGGCTGCCACTTTTGTTAGCACTGAGCATGTGCAGTAAAAAGAAGTGACTTCTATAAGGCAAAGAAGTGTGTTTGCCTTTTCTCTTAAGTCACTTAAGTCACTTCTATAAGGCAAATATGACGTAAATTACATCATATTTGCCTTTTAAAAGTCATTTCAGGCAAATAAGTGACTTT
The DNA here is from genome assembly GCA_000239455.1 of Strigamia maritima. NCBI lineage: Eukaryota > Metazoa > Arthropoda > Chilopoda > Geophilomorpha > Linotaeniidae > Strigamia > Strigamia maritima. The sequence continues at coordinate 32,011 of JH431363.1, read as the reverse complement.
TCTTTTCAGGATTTAATGTCACTAAAGCTGCGGACTTGTTTTTGATGTGTTAGGTTTTCAGTTTGGTTTCATAAAAAAAAAATAAATAAATAAATAAAAAAATAAAACCTTAACATATGGAGTATAGCAGTAGCAGACAGCAGTCCTAGCAACAGTGACAAATGTCACTATACTATGAATAGGGGTTGAGAAAAATGACATTTGTAGGGTCAAATAAGTGCGGTTTATCCATCAGTCACTTTCAGCCTCGTCAGTAAAGGAGAAGTGACTTCTCCGTATACGAATTAAACATATTTAATGTTTTTTTTAAACTAATTTAGCCAAAGTACGAGTGCAGTCGTATAGGAAAAAGTCACCACTAATATGTAAATTAATCCAAAATAGCCGCTTTGATCAAATACCACCCTCATTTGCTATGTATATATATCCGAAATTATGTAATGCTAATTTAAAGCGGTTTTACTAATTCAAGGAGCTGATTTTTTTTTCTTATATGCCTGACAAATTTATTAAATTTTTAACTGAAAATTTGAATTAAATGATAATTAGCAAAGCCACAGGCATTTTGTATTTAAATCTGATCTTTGATCAATATAAATATTATGTTAACTAATTTTGGCGATAATTTTGAGACTGTTTTTCTTGTGTCAAGTCTGATTTAGCACGGCACTGTTCTGTGACAAACTGCAGGCGTCCATTGACCTGCCTGAAAACTAAATCACGATAGAAATTGGTTAAAGCTTGACAACTGATATCTTCTTGTTTAATTCTTTATCATTATTGAGTTGTTTTTTAGACAGTTAGACAGTTATTTTAAGTATTTTTTGTGTGTGCTTCACATTTTTTGTTTTTCCTTGGGTCCTTGGTAGGTGTAATGGCAAAATAAACTTTTATTATAATTTTTAGTTAGTTGAGGTTAAGATTTTTCATTTGCAATTCAATTTGTTATTCTTATTTTTATCTGCTCGATTTATCTGCCATCTATGAGACAAAATATGTTAAATAATGTTAAAAAGCTTCCGAGATTTACCAACAGAGGTTGCAGTAATGCAAAGGGAGTGAGTGTAACTAAAATTTAACTCACTAGGGGGTTTTCATGATGGGTCTTAAGGTGCATTTTTATTTGCGAGAAATGCCATTTCTCGCGCTGATTTTTTAATAATTGCGCGACAAAAATCGCACGCTTGTTCATTTTCATGCACGCTAGACTTGCAAAGGCGCGCGATTGTTGGCGCGATTCTGTTTCTCGCGCGCTTCTGTCAAGTCTAGCTTTGCTCACAAAATCGCGCCTAAAATCGCACCATGTGACAATCTGAACCAACAGTTTTGGCATTTGAACAGGCTCCACCCACAATTACAAATGGCGCTGATTTTTTTTCCTTCACTTGAATTTTTAATCTTGATTAATCAATGCCATCCACATCCAGAAAAGCCAAAAAATAATAAATTCAGCAATATTTGATGCGAAACATTTCACACTAATGTATATTTCATGAAATGTCAACTGATTTTTACAAAATTTTTGAAAGCGAGAAGTGGCTCTTTTAGTTCTAATGAAAATGCTCAAGCCAGAGCTTGATTTTTAGAGCAGCGCGATTGTTATTTTTGTAGCGCGATTTTTATTGTGGCGCGAGAAATTCTCTCGCAAATGAAAATGCACCTTTAGGCACTAGTCTTTCTTATATATTTTAGAACCTCTGTCATATCGTGTGAATATTTAGTGAAGTATTTAGTCCACGATAGATGTAAAGGTAATTATTTATAGAAATGTTGTGGAAACATAGAGGTTCTTAAAGTGTCTTAACTTAAGCTATTATCAAGTGCCTAAAACAAAATGTAGACACCTAGATTTGCAGTGTAGCTAGGAATTAAAAATCAAATATCAAGGCACTCTTTAAGCAAAAACTTGTGGAAGACGTTAAAGGTCAAGTGCAATCTAAAATTTAATTTTAATGTGTGAAAGAGTGTTAACAATAACATATATTTCATTGTTTATAAATATTTTATTGTTGCATATTTATTATTTTATAAACAAAACAATGTCTAGTTGGCTAGCCTTGATTGTCATGCAATGCATCATGGTCGAGCAAGGATTAAATTACGTCACCAGTTCTGATTGTTAACAAAATAACCATCTGCGCATGCGCATATTTATGCGCATGCTCAGAAAGTTTAAATTCGACCAAACCTGAGAACTAGTTCTGGATCATTTGAATTTTAGGATTGGGAACGTCATTCGATCATGATGCTTTGCATTGTGGAGAAGGAATATTGGAATTGTTATATAATAATAAATATGCAACAATAAAATATTTTAAAAAATGAAATATATGTTATTGTTAACACTCTTTTACAGATTAAAATTAAATTTTAGATTCCATTTGACCTTTAATGTTTTGTTTCAGCTACCGCAGGTATAATGGAAATGCTTGAAATTTAAGCTCTACAATTTCTCCGATTACCTCATTTCAATATTTAGACAATCATTCACATTAACATGAGAATGTTCGTTCAATTGGTTTTCCATCTCGTTATACAATAAAAAGATGTGGAATGCTGGAATTCCAATGTTGTGTTGTGTACACCTAACTGTACACGTTGAGTTGTTGACACAAAATAATAATAATAATTAATTAAATTCTTTAAGTTTGCAACTGGCACGAATTTTGAAGGTTTTATGTTGTTTCTAAAAATGTAAAGAGCAGATCGAGTCCGAGTTTTTATCCATCCATTTCCTACTATTCTATTCTCCTCACTTTCTGAGGGTGAGCGTGTGAGTGCGCAAGTTGTGCGCGCAGCAGCCGCGTTCGCATTTTCTACTTTCTGGTCCTCAATGAACGCACGCGACCGGAAGTAATGCGCGTGCGCAGTGGAGCGCACGTGCGGGAACGGCGCTTAAGGAACTCCTCCCCTCATGCAAGAGGAAGGGGGATCATGATTTGGACGACCCTCAGCTTGTCAAGATGACTTAGATCAACATTAGTTGATCAAATGACCACGCTACGGCACCACCGTTATAGTCAACTTGGTTTCGGCGCATGCGCCAAGAAAAAATTGTATGACGAGATTTGCTTTTTGTTTTGTTATGAGATCAATTTTGGATTTGCTAGTTTGTTTGTGCGCCAATAGATGGCGCCACGTGTTTAGCTGATGTTGATTCACTGGAAATTTTCGATCTACCTGTATATGAAAATACAAAATACAAAATATATATAAAAACTAAAATATAATGTCATCGTCATATTCAAAGTTTTATTATTAAAAAAAAAAAATCCGCATAAAAATTAATGTTTCCGGGACTTATTCCTGCCAGTTTTTGTTAATACAACAACACATGTGATTACACGGCTTAACAAAAGCCGGCAAGTTTGAATAATTAGCCTTTAAACGTCAAAACATGATAGAAAAAGGTTTAAAAAATTCAATCGCTAGACTAAGCGTATTGTATACTGCACAAACCCCTGACCATCAATCTTGCAACAACTGCAACCTTCTTTCCACTCTCTATTCTCGAGAATTCTATAAACAGAACGAATCTGAATGCATAAAAAGGCATAAAAAGGGGTCGCTTTTTTCCTTTTTCCTTTAATTTAACACCAAAGACGGAATGAAATATGGCGCACCAGTTGCCCTTACACCTCCCTGCTCTCCTTTGGGGGATCTTAAAGGCGTAGGTGTGTCTTCAGCCCCCCACTTAGTGGGGCTGGGTGGGGTGGGCGGGTTAAGGTTTGACGTAACCAATGAGGTGTAAGTGGGTTGTTGATTGACAGGGGGGAGTGTTGAGGCGTGACTGTAGCGTTCCGATTGGTGGCGCTTGCTCCAGCCCCATTACACGCCTGAGGGAATGACGTAACAGACACAAAGCATCGGATTGGTCGCGGTGGTCACGACTCCCACTCCTCCCTCCCTCCACTTTTCCGCGTCCCCCTGGTGTCCATGTGTGGCTGAGGGTGTAGCGTTTCCTTGCACCTCAGTGCGTTCTTGGGCTTTCCCGCTTGATGGTTCCCTCCGTGGACTAGGCCGGGCGTGAAAAGTGCGTGAATCCCGCGTTCCTCACACGTGGCTGGCGACCCCCTCGACTTGCAACCTCCACCCCCACCCCCAGGTGGATATCAACGCGTCGGCGACATCATCAGGTAAACAAAAAGATTCGCTTTTTTTTCTTTCTTTAATTCGCTCGAGTGTGATTGAGTAGGCTTAATTTCGCTCGTGAGTATCGAGTACGATTTCCCACAAATCCGCGCCCCCATCCCAAGGATCCGTCTGAGAGTCGCGTTTCGCGCGGTGTTTAGAAGGGGGTCGTGTATTTTAAACGGCGCGATGAGTGGATTAAACCTTGATCTTAAACAAAGTCATGCGAGCGAAAGTGTCTGTTTCAAGGTTAGTGTGTTAGCCATTATGTATATACAGTGTTTTTTTTGTTTTTTTGTTTTTTTTTTAATTATTTATTATTATTGTGTATACAATGGTTTAATTAATTTTTTTTTTGTTTTTTAAAAATATTGTTTTTTCAAAATCTAAGAAAAAAAATAATATTTTACAACAATAATTGTTGTATAATTTAATTTTTAACAACACTTGATCGAAAAGTGTGCTCAACAATAGTATGATAAACAATTATAATTTAGAGACGTAAGAAAATATTTTATTATTTTTTTATTTACAACAATCATAAAAGATTTTTTAAGAATTGTCATTGTTGCAGCATTTATTTCGGGGGCTCTGATCGACTTTTTATCCAATTTCATATCCTCCGGCAAAGACATTTGCTCATTTGCAATTGAAGCAAATCGCACTCGGACCTCGACATTCTTCATAGCCGCCCTCATATTGTTGAAATGGGAGATGGGGATAGGGGTATTGACCACCAACTAGGCCTCAAGCTGAACGACAGTCAGCTAATGGCGCCTGGGACGTTGCTAACCCCCTCAAAGACGCCGCCCTAGCGACAAACTTTTCAAACCAGTCAGGTCAGAGCTTACCTCACCTGAGGAGAGATGAAGAAGTGGATACGGGAGTTGAAGGACAGGTGAAAAGCGGGTGGGGTAGGATATGAGAGAAATTGTAAACTGTTGAGGCGGTGGCCATGTTGCAAGTGAGGTAGCTAATTAATGGGCTCAGGTGACGAGGGAATGGTTTAAGGTGTTGGCTAATTTGTCACTCAGGTGGATTTGAGGGGCGTTTGAGGGAAGGGGAATAAAGATGCAGGGGGATAATTATTTGCGGATTAAAATGCCACTCCTGACTCGGGACAAAAGGTAACTGAGATGTTTTTGAGTGGAAGTTTAGTGATGGGTTGGTCTTCAAAGTGGGTGGCAAAGTGCAAATTGCTTTCTTATTGTTATTCTTATTGGGTGCTGAGTCGGTCAAAATTGAAATATAAGAAAATCGAAGTAAAAACAAAAGTCACATAAGTGAAATCGGAGTTTTTTGATTTTGTTGTTATTTTTTTTTTTTTTTTTTTTTTTTTAGTTTTTTAATAATATTTTAAACAGTCAAAATGAAAAGAAAAAAAAATGATGCTATTGTTGACGACTATTTCTTGAACAATCTCGTGTTGATGCTTGAAGTTGAATACATGAAAAGCGAAGTAAGATCAAAAAGTCATATAAGTGAAAATCGAAGTTTTTTGATGTTTTTTTTAGTTTTTTTTTATATAATAATATTTTTAAAAATCAAAATGAAATAAAATTATGCTATTGTTGACAACTATTTTATTTTTTGAACAACCTCGTTTTGATTTGAATACATGAAAAGCGAAGTACCATCAAAAATTATATATAAGTGAAAATTGGATTATTTTGATTTTTGTTGCATTATTTTTTTTTCAGTTATTTAAAATTGTTTTAAACAAACAAACAAAAAAAAAATCTGCTATTGTTGAAAACTCATTTATTTCTGGGAAAATCGCGTTTTGAAACGCGTACGTATATATATAGGGTTTCCATGACAACCTAGATGGGATCTCGAAATAAAAAAATCTTCTAGTTGATGTGGCGCTGATTTGTGCCACCGAGTCACTTGACCTTTCCCGCGTGACCGCCCCCAGAATGACCTCCATCTGTCAACGGACCCCATCACACACGACATTCTTTTCCCAGCCATTGTTTGAAATGAACAACTTAAAAAAATACTCTCTTGAAAAAAAAATAAATAAAAAAATAAATAAAAAAATGATTAAAAAGTTAGATAACAAAAAAACAAACAGCACTTAGCCAACATTGTTGTGTATAAAAAAAAAAAATAAAAAAAAAAAAAAAAAAAAAAAAAAAATTAAAATCAATCCATTTCGAGCGTTTTCTGTTGAAACTTATCAACTCCAACTCTCCCCCTTCGGACTTTGCTAACTCCCCTTGGGGGGGTGTCGATGAAGCTTCTCCAACACCTGATGCATTAACGAGTTCATCGGAGCAGATCAAACGCAGTCCGCCTTTCTCCCTCCCACCCACACGCGTCTCCCCGCGGCGCGGGGGCGTCGATTTCCAATGAGACGCCTATCGGGTGCATAGCAGCTGCGCTCGCGCATGCGCCGTCTCGAATCCCTGTAGGCCTCTCAATTGAAAGAATTGACGAATTAACACGATGAACAAACTCCCGAGTGTCATTGTTGGAACCGCGTAACAATGTGCCAGATATGATTGTTTGAAACCAACCAGAGCAGCTTCTTATATATGGTGGGTACAACTCACTTATTTTCAGCTTCACTAAAAGCATTGTTGAAAATGAAATGTTTAGTCATCTAAGTTATTGAAAAATGCAAATATTTAAAAACAATTATACATTCTTTCAGATTAATAAGTAACAATATATTATGTAAAAATATATATATATATATATATATATATATGTGGAATGAGATAACACATGCATGTTAAAGTGTAAATTTTATTTTCTGTATTATATGACTAAATTTTATAAAGACCGACGATGGTTGTGTTTTCATGCCGACAGCGATCGACTTGCTGCGGCATGTTGAAATTCCGTCGAAAAAAAAACAAAAATTTTTAACATCACTAAACTTTGTATAAAAGCATTTTTTTTATTACCAACACAACAATCATTTAAGAATCAGTTATTTTAAGTGTTATTTTAACAATGTTGTCGACTATTGCTGCGTTTATTGCGACTGCTCAGCTGTAACAGTGTTAATCGCGATAATTGCTATATATTTAGATGTGGAATTTTAAATCGAGGAGGCCACACCAGCAATTGATTTTTCTAACCAAAAGTAGCAACAATTAGTCGCGATTTAGCACGGTGCATTGAACCAACAATGCCACGCTGTTTTCGCGTTTTAATCAATACCGCCCAACTAATTTAGTGATGGCACCAAGTCACAGCAGCTGCCTTACATCTTCCACTTAGCTGGTTTCGCGGGACGTAGAAAAGCAAGGAACGCAAGAGGGGAATGGCGAGGGAAGGGAGGACCACATACATATACCAGCGAACGCCCGCCCGCGTCCCTTCTTGGCTCGAATTAATAATATGCGCGTTCAAGCTGGTGCCGACAAAATAGAAAATTAAATTTTCCAAAATCCGCATTCCCACTACACTCGGCGCCATTTGCATAACATCGATAGAATATCAATTTTTTTTAACAGTACCCATTTATCCCCATATATCACAACAATACACAACCCTTTTTCACTATTAATGCTAATGAACCACTTTTGTCGTGTATTTTTTTTTTTTTTTTTTTTTTTTTTTTTTTCAATCATCTCACCACACCCACTCTTTACCACTTGAACAATGCATCCTTAGCGACTCCCTCCGTCCCCTCACTCTTTTATGCCATCGCTGCGTTTACCCCCTTATTAGCGTCTCGGCGGGAGATTCATTTCGATATCCTTGAACCTCGAAGGGGGTCTCTTTTCGTTCAGTGACTGTGGGGGTTGTGGGATGGGATCGCCAAAGGGGTCCGACAAGTCTTAATCCTAATTGGCGGCCATTTTTGTGTGACCACCGGAAACGGACAATGGGGGATTGTTATCGCTCGTGTTTCCAAAACCGAATGTCACGTGGGAATGTCACGGGCTTTAACTCGGAGTTTGGTTTCAGAATCAAAGGGTTCGGAGGATCTTTTTCATTATTCAGCTTTTTTCCAATTTTTTGCTTGAACTGGCGTGTACGCATTGTTGAATGTTGATGAAGCGATGTTTTGTGGAAAAAGTTGCGTGTTATTGATTCGAGAGCGAAAGAGAAGTTGGGTACAAAAAAAAAATTGTATTGTTTGAACTTTGAATAGTTTATTCTGGCATTGTTTAATATCGAATTATACAAGATGTAAAAACGAAACAAAAAGTTTATTGTTGTAAAATTATTGACAATTTGTGTGATATAGGAGAGAGGCGTGATTAAGTTGTCGTATTGTTGTGTTCGAATGACCCCTGCGCGCGCGCAGCTCAAGGACTCCCTTTCCCCGGTATATTGTTTGAGGGGAGATCGAGTCTCAGACGCATTGTTGAACGTCAAACAATAAGCCTCTTCCCCCTATAGCAACTCGAAACACGATTCTGATCAAGGATCAATCGTATTGTTTAATTGTTCAAGTAACTGTTTTTTTTATTTTATTTGTATAATTAATTAATTATTCGTTTATTGTTTGTATCTATATTGTTTTCTATTTTTATACATTGTTGATTATGTTGTTTTGTTGCAGGCGGGAGTGTGATTGGAGCTGCTGTTTCCACCACGCCCTCTAGTGCTCCTCGCAGGGGTGTGGGGGTGGAGGTGGCGTTTGGCTGGGACGCTGGGCGGGGAAGTTGCCTCTTGCGAGATATGCCCCACAAAGGTAAGGAAAACGTGCTGTGTTTTAATCATAAAACATAGAAATAACATTTCTCTAACATTTCTTAATTTTTTTTTTTTATAAGTTATATAATAATTTATTCTGAATAGCTATAGCTATATGTAACAATATTGGAATATTTCATTATTTTATATTTCTTGAATGAAATTGCTTATTGTTGTGCTGCTATTTATTTATTATTATTGTTACAACTATTAAATTAAATTTTAAAACAGTAAAAAAAAAAAAAATATGTTAATATCGCCACGATTTATTGTTGCAAATTGACGTAAATTAGACTTATAATGGATAATTAAGTTGATTATTTTTCAAATTACAAGTGCAGTCCTATTTGTGTTTACGATCCATTCTGTAACAATAGTTGCATTGAATGAATGCAACTCGGATGTGCGAGTTGGCTGGAATCGATCCTCGCCTTTTGTGATCGATACGGATTAACCGAAGCGGAAAATTCTTGATGCCAATTACTTAAACAACAATTGAAAGTAACGCCACCCAAAACCCAAAATGGCGGATCATTTGCATATAATGAAGTTATGAGAAGGGGGGGATCAGGGAACCGCAACAATTCCCAACCCTCGAGAGATTCTGGGCGGTAATAATTGAAATCAATCCCAATGACGTCACTCACGCCCTCACTTCCGGTATGGAGGAGGATTTTCAAAGGGATCCGACATTGTTGCATAATTAATTAACGATGCAAAAGTGCATGTGTGGGAAAATCACTTTTTCATTTATGTCGGTTTCACGTGAGCATGACAGGAGACGATGGGACCACCAACAATGCGACGAAGAGACGCACCTGCCCGTCAATAGGAATGACACGTGACAAAATGGTCGGCTATTCAAAGAACGCCGACCCCTTTAATTGGAACCGAATTTTTTTGGGTTTTTTTTTTCTTTTTTTTTTCTTTCAGTCATTTGATTAGAATTTCGTTGGATCGATCATTTGTCATTTTTTCAGAGTTAAAAAATAAAAATGGCAAAGAGGTAAACAAGTTTTTATTGTTGGTGGTTTATTGCGTGCATTGTTGACGCCCTATTTTGTTAAATGTCAAGTATTTATATATATATATATAAAAAAAAATGCTTTTTTCCAGGTTTTTAAAATTTTATTATTCATGATTGGATATTGCAATTGGAATTTAAAAATAATATATAAAACAAACAAATAATTTATTTTTTATTTTTAGTAATTATNTTAAAAATTAAAAAAAAAAAAAAAAAAAAAAAAAAAAAAAAAAAAAAAAAATTAGTTTTTTGTGGTTGAACCGGTTTTATTGAAATTTCAATTACAAAGCCTCGTAAATGCAATTATGGAACAATTTAGTCCTTAGATTTTAATTTGAATTGGGGACGATGGATTTTTGGGAAATTCTCTTTCCTCTATATGTCTGCACATATATAAATATATGCAAATTACAAACTAAAACCATTATAGTCAATTTTAACCGATTCATTTTGATGTTTGACGACTTTAGGTCTACTCAAACATGACGTTCATCAACGATAAATATTTTTCAGGTACAAAACAAAGCGCACTGTCAAAATGACATACAATGCATTTTTTAATAATAAAAAAAAAAAAGAAAAAAATGCTTTAAAAACGGAAACTATAAAACACTTAATGACATTTTGCATTTTTCTTAGGCCACAGTGGCATCAACCAACTCGGCGGAGTGTACGTGAACGGGCGGCCATTGCCAGACTCCACGAGGCAGAAAATCGTGGAGTTAGCGCACAGCGGTGCACGCCCATGCGATATTTCCAGGATCCTTCAAGTGTCGAATGGCTGTGTATCAAAAATTCTCGGCCGATACTACGAAACTGGAAGCATCAAACCCCGTGCTATCGGCGGCAGCAAACCACGTGTGGCCACACCGAGCGTAGTGGGCAAGATCGCCGAATACAAGAGGGAATGTCCGTCCATCTTCGCATGGGAAATACGAGACCGGCTCTTGTCGGACGGCGTGTGCACCAACGACAACATCCCCAGTGTGAGTTGATCATCCATTTTAAAAGCCTCGATGCACTTTGTTGGATTCTGTTGATGCAGTTCGTAATCGTATCTATGTGCACTCATTAATTATCTTTAATTATTCTCAATTTTCTCAATTTTCTCAATTTTCTCTCTTTAGGAGTTTGTATTGAGTTGGTACATTGTTACAATAATGTTAGAAGGCCGACAAATTGGTTTTTCTAGTTTTCGACACGAAAAGGGAGGTGGAACATGTGCGCCTTAAGGAATGTGAGGATTGTTGGCAGTTGTGAAATTCGATTGTGTTCATAAATAGTGCGGAGGAGACACTTGGGTCGCGGATCTTCTCCCTTCCTCTGCCCGGGAGCTAGGATCGATATTTTTCTAAGTTCATTGTTTGTTACTTTTGTTAGAATTGGATCATATATACAAAAGGTTTCAGGGAGGGAGACGGGAGAGAGGAAAAAATGTGGTGTGTACTGCTTACACACTATTGTACAAATGTATCGAGGGGGAGATGTGCCATTTGGTCACAAGTTATGATGAATATTATCAGTTTTTACTGATTATTGATTAATGATCATTAATGATCATTAATGACAAAGTCAACATGATTTTTGATTTTCGCGTTAATTTTCTGATTTTTGCAGTAATTTTCAGTTTTTCGCACAAGTTTTCTGATTTTTGCATTAATTTTCTGATTTTCACATTAATTTTCTGATTTTCACATTAATTTTCTGGTTTTTGCATTAATTTTCTGATTTTCGCATTAATTTTTTGATTTTCGCATTCATTTTCTGATTTTCACATTCATTTTTTGATTTTTGCATTCATTTTCTGATTTTTGCATTCATTTTCTGATTTTTGCATTTATTTTCTGATTTTTGCATTCATTTTCTGATTTTTGCATTCATTTTCTGATTTTTGCATTTATTTTCTGATTTTTGCATTAATTTTCTGATTTTTGCATTAATTTTCTGATTTTCACATTCATTTTCTGATTTTCACATTAATTTTCTGATTTTTGCATTAATTTTCTGATTTTTGCATTAATTTTCTGATTTTTGCATTAATTTTCAAATTATCTTGCAGAATTTACAATGCTTATTGAATGTTTCGCACAACAATACCACTCACAAGTCATTTAATCAAATGACGTCATTACAGTTGCAGTTTAGTGACTTATTAAGTATCGGTGTGTAAATCGTGCATATTGCATAAAAATCAACATTACCGATACGCATCAAACCACTTTTGATTGTTATCCAACATGTTCGCTGGCCGTGGCCATTGTTACAGTAGGCCGGCATGTGCTGTTTGCCGTGCAGCTTTATACGAGTGAGGTCCCCTCGTTAATCCAGCGGAGGTTGGCTTAATACCCGCCATGATAGGGCCTATGATAAGCCCTGGCAGATGGAGCCGTTCTAAGTACGCATGTGCAGTGGGTGCTCAAGTGCAAAGTGGTTCTCGCAAGAGGGTAAGGAGGGTATTGGGGGGTCCGGGAGTGGGTTGGCGTCTTTGATATTGGCCATTTTCTTTTCCGCGCTTCATTTGCATTTTGATTGCTTCTTTACTTGACTCAACAATGAGCAGGGTAAGTCTGAAGCAACCACCTGTTGTCAAAATTGCGCATTATTGCAGCGAAATTAAGCCTTTTCAGCTGTGGTTTGTCGCGCTATTGTTATCTGCTGGTGTCATGTGCATTTGTAAAGGCTGGGTTTTTATGCGGAAAAAAATGTGTGCATTGTTGGGTGTCAATGAGTGTTTGTGGGAAAAATTGAAGGCGCGCATTTAACTTTGTAATCAAAGTGGTGATGTTTAAAGGCGAGTTTGAAAAACAACTTTATAATTCATTATAGAGAGATTTTAATTTCGTTGTGTCATACATATGGAATAGTAATTTTAATTAAATGCTGATTTTCTTTTATCAGCATTGTACCACATGCTGAGGTACTGGTCGACCTGTCTCATTATAGAATCATCAAATATGTGATGCGGTAGCTGGGAGTGCAATGCTTAGAATAAAGAAAAGTTAAACTTTGATATGTTAAATCTTTTATATTAGGCAGTTAGGCATAAATAAATGAATATTTGAATGGTAAATAGGAAAAAATTTAAATAATTTAATTTTGGATTTGAAAACATCTGAAAATTTTCGAAAAAATCGGAAATTTTTGAAAAAAATAAGAAATCTGAAAAAAAACCAAAAAATTTCTAAAAATAAGAAAAATTTCGAAAAGTATTTTTCAAAAGTATAAGTATAATTCAGCAAAATGAAAAAGAAAATTTGTATTTTTATCAACATTAGGTGCATTCAATTCCAAATGGATAAACTGTTTATTTTGATTCTTTTGATTCTCACTAGGTGGAAATGACGTTTTTTTACGTCATTTTCCAACAATCGGTTTATCCATAAACCGCTTTTACATAAACCACGTTCAGGGTTGTTTATGCTGCTGAAATCTTGTTTATGACAGCATTCTTGGCAGCCATTTTGGATTTGAGATTGATCGAGGTGGCACTCGATCGACTTTATTAAGAGATTTCAGTGCTTTTTTATATATTTTTTTACTAGATTTCAACACTTTTGGTATACTATTTTGTAGTAACTTAAAATGTCAACTGAAAGGAGAAAACTACAACAATCCGGACATGGATTTTGGATTAAGAACTAGTTCCGATCAAGGAACTTGACCCTAGAATATTTAAGTTTGCAACTGCACATGCACAGACTGAAACTTAATAACACGTTCAATGCTTAAAGCAGATTAAACTGATTCTCTATAATCAGATTTAATTATGCTTTTATAATCACTTTGGAATTGAACGCACCAAATGTGAGATCGTGAAAATGAATTCTAATCATTTCAATCAATTTATGTAAGAATCTATTTTTTTTTTTTTTGGGCGATTTTGAGTGGTTCGGAAACCCTGACGAGTACAGTTGTCACATTTGTCGACATTTATCCTCGTTTCTAAATCTGCACTTCCAATCAGATTTATCGTTTCGTCAGCTATTTCCCAATCGACCAACGAGATGTCGTTAATCAAGCGTAGACGTGTTGTGATTGGTCGCTGGAGCGAAGCAAAACTAACTCCCTTAACACTCGCAAATCTCATCTAAAAAGAAAGAAAAATAAATAAAAAATAAAAAATAAAAAATAAAATTGTTGAAGGAACGACTTGATTAGCTAATGAGAGGCATCAACAATGAGATTTAATTAGCTCGGGTTAATTTACATACTGCATTGCTAGTGTCTACAAATGCAAGATGCAATTTGATCAAATCTAATTTGAATTGTTTCAACTGATCCCAGTTACTTCAGTAGCCGGGAGAATAGGGGAAAGACACTCGTGTCAACAATGAGTTGATATTGTTTGTTGAAAAAGGGGTGGTTATTTGCGCTGCAATCAAGTTGACTTCATTGTTGTTTGCAATGCCCTCGTGCGCATGCGTTCGAGTTTTTATGAGACGTTGTGTCGATACTGCAACAGTGAAGAGTTAATCAACAATGAACGACAAAAAAAAATCTTTTTTAAATTTTTTTATTGTTTTTCGTGTTATTACGCAATACTAATAATGATGTAATTTATTGTTATTTTTATTTCAGGTGTCGTCCATTAATCGCGTTCTGCGCAATTTGGCCGCGCAGAAGGAGCAGCAATCGGGCCATGAGTCAGTTTACGATAAACTACGCATGTTTAATGGTCAAGGCTGGCCATGGTATCCGGGAGGCGGCGCTCACCTGGCGGGGATTCCACCTGCCCCCGCCCCTGCCATCGCACACAACGGGACGCGACCTGTGGAGGATTTGCAACCAAAGAGAGGTCAGAAAAACATTAAGCGAAATCACATGATTTTAGTTGGTGTTCATTTTTGATTATTGTACGAGTTCACATTGTATTTAATGAAAAAAATGAAAACTTCAACCGAAGACTATAAAAAGAATAAAAAAAAGTCATTCAACAAAGTTTGCAATCACCCAAACGCTCCTAACATTCCAATTTCCCCATCGTTTCTCAATTTTTTGCAATTGGTGCATTTTTTCCCCCAACCTTGCAACAATATTCACTTTTATTAATCCAGCATCCTTCCTCTTTTCACTTTTAACCATCTTCCCAGGAAGGGGGCGCCACGGCCGTTTGTTGAATTAGTACGCGCGAGCGGCGGAGCGGAAGAACGCACTCCCGGCACCCCTACCCCGTTCTCTTCACCACCTCCCACCCTGGATCCGCGTACACTTGATGAAATTATACAATTTTCGGGGCCTCGCTTATCAGTCGCTCGGGCCACCGACTCAGTAAAAGTAATTGCTTTAGCGCATGCGCAAACTTCACTCATTCTCCTCCCCTCGTTCGATTCAATGTTGTTAATATCGAACGGGTTCCATCGCGAGCGGATAAAATAAGTAAAAAGGAAAGGGATTCGACGAGTGTGTAAATGTGTTTGATTTTAATCGCTAATGTGACGTCATTTAAGGTCCATTACGGCGAATGGGGAATGCGACTTCAATTTGTTTTGTTGCCGGTCGAGCGATTTCCTTCTCCTTTTAAGGACCCTTTGCTTGTAATCTCAAGATTCCTGCAGCTAATAAAGTGACTTCACCCGCATCTCTCATCGCTCCCCAACCCCTCTGCTTTACAATGGCTATTGTTGCAAAATGGCGTCCTCGATGTAAAAAGCAAAATGATAGAAATTCTTCCATAATTTTGGAGGATTTTAGACATTTTTAGACATTTTTATGAAGATTCTAGACATTTTAAACATTTTTATGAAGATTCTAGACATTTTTATGAAGATTCTAGACATTTTTAGACATTTTTATGAAGATTCTAGACATTTTTAGACATTTTTATGAAGATTCTAGACATTTTAAACATTTTTATGAAGATTCTAGACATTTTTAGACATTTTTATGAAGATTCTAGACATTTTTAGACATTTTTATGAAGATTCTAGACATTTTTAGACATTTTTAAGAAGATTCTAGACATTTTTAGACATTTTTAAGAAGATTCTAGACATTTTTACACATTTTTATGAAGATTTTAGACATTTTTACACATTTTTATGAAGATTCTAGACATTTTTACACATTTTTTTGACAGATTCTAGACATTCTACACATTTTTACACATTTTTTTGAAGATTCTAGATATTTTTACACATTTTTACACATTTTTTGAAGATTCTAGACATTTTTACACATTTTTACACATTTTTTTGAAGATTCTAGACATTTTTACACATTTTTTGAAGATTCTAGACTTTCTTAGGCATTTTTTGAAGATTTGCTCATTTTTGTGTATCTTTTGCCCCTTTAGAGCTTTGCATCACTGCTCATTCATTTAGGCTTTCCATTTCCAAATTTGATTAATTTTACTGGACAAAACATAAATATTTATTGTTTCTCACGTGATAATTGTTTAGTTGTGTCTAAAATAATTTTCAATTCTTTTTTCCAATGAAAAGCGATTTTATTTCAATTTTTTTAACGGCGCTACTTGAATTCTGGAAATTCTAAACTATAAATTCTCTGGCGCAATATGAGAGCAAATTCGTCAACAACATTCACATTAAAACGTCTAGCAGCACATTGGTCTAAAACTTGCTATCTGTTTTGCACATAAGCAAGTGCAGTTGCAATTGCAAAATTATTCAACCAACTTATTACAACATTTTCAATTCCATATGCACCTCCATCTAAACCCATTTGTAAAATTACAACTTCCCCTTCTGACCCGAGATTTTTTTTCTTCAATTTTTTTACTTTTTTTGGGGTAAAGCGAAAAAGAAAAAAGTTTTTTCGGGAAAAAAAAAAAATTGAAATTAAATTTTTTTTTTTCTACCGTGGGTGTGGTTGGAGGTAAAGGGGGAAGGCGAAGCGAGGGCGGAGAACGCGGGCGTCTCTTGTACGAGGCAAGGTGGGGGAGGATTTTCTTGAGGGGTGCAGCCAAGATTTGCCGCCTCACTAACTTTTATGAATTATTCCAATATTTGAAGACGTTCAATTTTCACTACACGGAGATGGGGGTGTGTGGTGGAGAGCATGGAACGCGCGCGTTTATCTCTGGCGTGTTCATTTGAGCGTGTGCGTTCCTTCTCCCCTAAGTTTTCTTGGAGGCGGGAAAAAATTTCCCGTCAAGAAAATTAAAAAGAAAAAAAAAATTTNTTTTTTTTTTTTTTTTTTTTTTGATACGGTGCAAGTAGTACCAGCAGTTGTTGCTAAAATAATAAAATAAAAATGTAATATAGAAGAGAAAAAAGAAAAAAAAAAAACGGTTTTTTTATTTTTATATTTTTGCGCAGATGGAAACGAAGCGACTTCGGATGGTAATTCGGAACACAACTCGTCTGCCGACGAAGATTCGCAATTGCGATTGCGACTTAAACGGAAGTTGCAAAGGAATCGCACATCCTTCACCAACGAACAAATCGAAGCCTTAGAAAAAGGTAAAACAAATTATAACTTTTATTTTTGATTGACTGGATTGAAAAATTCTAAAATCCCTCGAAATGTTTGAAATTGACATTTCTAAACCCACGTAGTGTTCGCATCTTAGAACTTTGATTGGGGGATATCAAACATGAAAATTTCTTTTGGGGAATTCAAAAACACTTAGAAATTGCAATTTGCATTTGTAATTTGCAGA
Organism: Strigamia maritima; assembly: GCA_000239455.1. NCBI lineage: Eukaryota > Metazoa > Arthropoda > Chilopoda > Geophilomorpha > Linotaeniidae > Strigamia > Strigamia maritima. The sequence continues at coordinate 14,570 of JH431363.1, read as the reverse complement.
AAAAACGGAAAAAATTAGAAACTTTTCGTTTGCACAGCCGTTGCGGTCGAGTTGGCGCACATGCGCAAGCCAGTGAAACACGAAAGAAAACTTGAAAAATATTTTGGAACTTATGGAATTTGACCCGAGTACAGGAAATGAAGTGACCATTTTTACGTCAACATGAAAATGTCACGTGATGCGACAAAATGGCTTTGATTACAGCACGGGTCACGAGTTTTCGGTCAAATTAGATCGCTCTTTCCCAACAACCGAAAAAAAAAATATATATATTCAAATCAAAATCCACCACGGGTCCACGACCAAAATAATTGACGTCATTATTATTTTATTTTTTTTAATTTTTAGAATTCGAAAGGACCCATTACCCAGACGTGTTCGCACGCGAGCGGCTCGCTGAGAAAATCAGTCTGCCTGAAGCTAGAATTCAGGTATGTATCCATAAAACAACTTAATTTCCCCCAAAATTAAATAAAAACAACATGGCACAGTGTACTATACGGTACCTTCCCTTCCTTTTCTAATTCCACCATCCACTTTGATGGTCTGGTTTCGAGAGATACGTAGATTTCTACTTAAATCCCTATTGTTCCCTCTTTCTCGCCCCTATTGCCATTGTTGCATACTCTCCAATGTGATTGGCTCGTTAACAATAGGATTAATTAATGTGACGTCAGCAGGTGTGGTTCTCCAATCGACGTGCAAAATGGCGGAGAGAGGAAAAACTGCGCAACCAGCGCCGCGCAGCGGAACAAGCAGCTGCCGCGAGTGCAGTTGGCACTGCTTCTGCATCGCGTCTTCCCATCAACGCATCGTTTGCAGGAAGCATGTATCCCACAATACCGCAGACCATTGGAACAATGGCCGATACGTATAGGTAAGCTCGGGATTAATTAATAAATCCCCAAACTTTTTTTCTTTTGTTTAATCACATTAGTGGTAAAATGATTCGATTTTGTGTTTGTAAATTAAAGTTACGCGAATCATTATAAACTTAGAAATCACTAAACTCTATCCAACAATTTGTGCACGAAACTAAAAAATGAACTTTTTTGCATTGTTTCGTAGCTAAAAAATGTGCAACAATACAAAAACCCAAATGTAAATAATTTTTTTAAATATTTTACGAGCGTTTTCGTTTGTTAACAATGGCACGCACATTTTTGGACTACGAAGCAATGATTTTTCGACTCAGCTCAACTAGAGGATTAAAATAAGATACCACAATATCGAGGGGGCAATCATTCGTCCAAATCCCGTCCCTCGTGATATTTGAGATTTACAAATCTCAACAAATCCATCAAATCCACACAAATCCAATAAATCCACCAAATCCAATAAATCCACACAAATACACAAAAATTGATACAAATCCATAGGAATTCATGGAAATCCAAATCCAAATCCTGGAAAAAAGCCACTAAATACCATATAAATGCACACCAAATCCACGAATCGCAATGTAAATACGTAAATCCACTCCAAATCCGCCAAACTCAGCTGAAATCCATAAATACATGCTGAACCCAGCAAATCCGTGCTGGATCTTGGGAATATCAAAAAATTATTGATT
>JH431363.1:0-12977 GCA_000239455.1 Strigamia maritima | reverse complement strand
AGATCCAACAAATCCACCAAATCTGCATCAGATTTTTTGGATTTACAAATCTCGTCCCGAATTTTTGCGAATGATTTCTCCCTCGCACAATATACACTTTCAGTATAATGCATAAGTCATTAACCAATGGGAGTTTCGTGCACAAATTGTTAAATAGAGTTTACAACGCGCTAAAATGTTGCGATGCATGGGAACTCTGTTGCGTCACTTATGCACGCAAGCCAACGCGCTGTGTTTTTCAGCACGTTATGATATCGTCCCATGAAACAACCCAATGTTGAATCAACATTTTATTGTGTATGAATGTTGAAAAAATGTTGAAAAAAAATGACATTATTATATTGAATCAAGATTTTACAATGTTTTTAAAAAATATTTTCTAAAGGTTGTTTAGACATTTTCTTGTTTCATGGGATAAGCAGGTGAGACCAGATGGTGCTTTGCTGCTTTGACGCACGAGTTTTAACCCTTGCATGGAAACTAAGCTTTTCTGTAGGGTTTTTAAAAAATTTATTTCTACATTTTTGAGACATTGTTTAATATGGAGTTTGCTTCTTCTTCTTCTTCAGCTCCATGTCACCAGTGTCGACTCTGTCTAACATCGGTGCAACAAGTGCGTGTCTGCAACAACGTGATCCTTCCGGGTACCCTTACATGTTGCACGATCCGCTGACGTTAGGCGGATATCCTAGGGCGCCGTGTAACCCGGGCCAAGGGGTAAACGGTCATCCATACTCCACCGCTGGATCGACGAGCGCCTCGACAGGTAAGTTGATTGCCGAGCGCAATCCTATAGTCTTACGACGTCATGGTGTATCCACCAATGAGCGCTTCCTTTCCACAGGAGCCCTGACCAGTGGCTTCCCCATGGCGACTTGGATGCCCGTAACCTTTTAACTTCAGGTGATTGCCAAAGTGATTTTGAGATTGCAGAGTACGCCATTTTCTTCAATCTTGATTTCTCTAAACTCCGTTTCCAACACATTGCGAGAAACTCCCATTGGCTAGAGCCTTTTCCCACCGATTGTTTAATGCACTTAAAAAAATAATAATTAAAAAATGACCATAAAAAGGCATAAACGAACTTAAACGAACAAAAAACCACCATAAAAACGACCATATACGGTAGTTTTTGGTGCAAGCAAACAGGCTCCAGCCAATGGGAGTTTCTCGCAATGTGTTGGAAACGGAGTTTAGTGTTAAGAAGAATTCACATAACGCCGATTCAAACATATTGATTTCCTGTGATTATATCAGCTGATTAGCATATTGATTGCACTTGTGTGGGTTCTACAAGTACCAACAATGCAATTCAAAGATAAAGATGATAATGATCGAGTTTGAAAGTAAAGTAACTAAAAGGTCCTTTTTGACCAGATAAAAATAATTTTTAGACTTGTCTAGATTTCTTCTGTGTTCTGTAAATTCTGCTTAACTTGATTTGAGTGTTTTTTTAATGAACTACAGTTTACTCACAGAATCTTGATGCACACAACAAATAATTTAATAATATAATAATATAATGGTAGGATAATGGCTGTTTGTTGTTGTGCGTCTAGATTTTGGGCGTAGACTCAAAGTGTGAAGAGTTTGGCTCGCAAAATACAAGAAAAAACACTTTTTTTGTAGAGGCAATATTTTTGAAAAACTATCTAATCAAATCACACATTACAAGATATTTCCAGAAATAGATATTGAATTTTTTTTTTAATGAATTCTAATATCATTTTTGGTACAAAATGGCCGAAATTAGTGTCTTGGTTGCATCTAATTGCAATTCCACAATTTTCCTTATTCCCAACAAGGTGTTTTTCTTTATTTTTAGCCAGAGCCAATAATGACATAGACACAATGACGTATTTACAAAAAATGGGATATTTATGTATTATAAGAAAAAGAAAATTTATTTTACTCAGTATCGATCTATACGAATATTTGTTTCTTTCCATAGGTGTTATATCCCCAGGTGTAACTGTCCCTGTACAGGTGCCCGGTCAAGGCCCGGATCTATCAGCGAATTATTGGGCCAGGCTCCAATGACGTCAGCCTTGGGCTCAACACATAGAGTCGCACATCGAATAATGCTGCGATTAGAGCCCATTTCGGTAAAAAAAAAACAAGTCATCCTCAAATTATTCAATATTGTGATCAATTGCTCCCAAAGACAACTTTCCGGATCTACAGGGTAAACCTAGAACTTAAGAAACAAATGAAATAAATAAAGGAAAAGAAATTGAGCTTAAACGAAAAAAAAATCTTTTTCTTTAATGTTTGTAAATAGTGTTCTTTCTTCTAATCTTTTTTCTTTTGGTCCGTTGTTCCATAAACTTTGTGTGTCACGTGACTATTGTTGTATATTTTTTATTTTTTATTACTATTCTTGCCGTGTATTATTCGAATAAATTAATGTGATTGTTTTACAATTGTCATTGTTGAAAGAAAAAAAAAAAAAAAAAAAAAGTGATTCATTTGTTCAATTGTTTATTTATAATATCAAAACCAGCTTGACGTTCTAAGTAATTAGAAAACAATGCTTTGATAACGTCCTCGGCTGTAGTTTGGATTAGTGATACTGGAATTATTTGGTAACAATGGATCGGTTTCTGGTTCTTGTTGTTGCTGTAGCAGTTCTAAGCGAATAAGTTTTCGTATCCGGTATTCCGAAAATGGAAATGGTGGCCGTCCACGTTCTCGGATGTGCTGGAATATTGTTGCAATGATTATCAGTAATGCCCAAGCTATTGTTAAAATTATATCTACCAAAAAAAAATATATATATATTTTTTTAATGCATTTTGTTGGATTATGTCATAATTACCACAAGTTTGGTACGCTATCACATTGATAACATTATTGTAGTTGGGTATCGTTGCACGCCGGATCACATCAATAAGAATATACCTTAGTGATCCATCGATAAAATAGTCGATCAAAAAAATGGCAGCGTAAGACCCAATCACAGTACACGATAAAATGTGGAGCTGAAATTGTTTTCAAACAATAATTGAAATTCAAATTGCTAAAATTTATTAATCAATTTACCAATTTAGTAAAAGAGATCAGAATAATCGATACTAGTAAAACGCAACAGCCGATTAACAGCCAATAATTCGCATCATTCTGAAATAATTGTAGATCTCCTGAAAAAACAAACAATTATTCTAAACTCTATCCAGCAATTTGCACGAAACTGAAAAGTGAACTATTTTGCATTGTATTGAAAGTATACATTGTGATATCTTATTTTAATCCTCTAGTCGAGCTGAGTCGAAAAATCATCGTTTCGTAGCCAAAAAATGTGCGCAACAATACAAAAACCCAAATGTAAATAAATTTTTAAAATATTTTACGAGCATTTTCGTTTGTTAACAATGGCACGCACATTTTTCGACTACGAAACAATGATTTTTCGACCCAGCTCAACTAGAGGATTAAAATAAGATACAATATTAACCATTAACCAAAGGGAGTTTCGTGCACGAATTGTTAAATAGAGTTTAATTTACACTATAACAAGATTTATATTGTACCTAGCGGTGTAAACATCAAAATACAGCCACACAGGAACCCTAGATCAAAACCTGGTAACAGAACTGCCACCAGAGGTGACCCGTAAAGCCACCACGTAAAGGCCCAACCAAAAGCTCCTATAACTCCGACTAATAAGGTGATGGCAACAGTCGCTGGATAACTCATTGTTGCCCATCGAATTAAAATAATGTAAATTATCATGGCGGTGGTAATGAAACCAAATGAAGCCAGTGCTGTATATAAAAAGTATAGAAATATAGGGATAAAAAAAAATTAAAAATGCACTGCTTTTCTACCTGTTTTGAAGAACCTGTGGCCAAAAAAACACAAGAAAACACCTAATAATGCACCGACAATTGCTAACAGCCATTCAAACGGTTTAACTTGAATTTCAAAAAGAGAAGTTAGAGTAAGAAACGTTCTGCTGACATTCAGCTAACTTACGCAGATCGGCACATGAATCGGTGTCGCCCAATAATTTACATCCGTAAGTAACACCAGGAACATAAGGCGCGGAATCAGATTTATTTCGAACTACTACATTGAAAACCATTCCCTGTCGTCGGTAAGTGGTAACTGCATAAGTCATACGCGACATGGCGAACAGAGGGCTCACCTACAAAAAAATTATGCATGAAATTGGCACCATAAAGGTGAGTAAGTAAAATTTTTATCTCGACTTTTAAACGTTAAAACTGCTGGAGCAGTGAAATTTGCATATTCATCACAAATATTAGGGTAAAAACATCATCATCGTCATCACGCTATGGAAAAAGATGATTAACGCTCTATGACTAATGGGATGGGAGCATCACCATGGATACAGCAGGCGTTAAGTGATGAGAGTGTTTAATTAAGTGATCTGATTAAATACTCGGATTTAAAATGAATTCGACGTTGAAAAATATAAATAAATGGATAAAATAATGCAAATTGATAATTATTACCTTTTTCGCTTCATTTTTCATTCTGTTTAAATCCATCATTATAGAAATGGCTTTAAAATAGTCACTCTCTTCCAGATTCCCTTCCGTCAGGTGATAAACATAAAAATCGTAATCCATCGACGTGTAGCTGACGTCACACGACTTTGGCACTTCACCCCGTTTGTACCCGAGCGACCCGGGTTGGTAGGCAATCTTAGTAATGAATGCGTTGTAAGAAACCCGTAGAAACGGAGACGTTTCGACGTCAAACTCCATGTTGCATCCACCAGGAATCGGATCTAATAAAAAAAAAAATTTAAAATACTTAAAAAAAAAAAAATTTAGATAATTTCCTTTAATCAATTTACCTGAATGAGTATATAATTCAACACCCAGATAAACATTAACTGGTTCCGGTGCATTTGACCGTAGAAATACATGAGTGCTTGTTTCCCTCAGTCCTAACAACTTGATCAAACCAGCATTGTTGGATTCGATGTGCGAGCCATGAGTCATTACGTCATTCGTGAATGACAGGATCAACGAATAGATTTGAGAATGAGCTTGAAACAGCGCGTATCGATATTTAATTGGTATATCGGAAGTTATTAGCTCTATTGAGACATCAGGAGGTATTGTTCGTAATAATTGCTGGCCAGGAACGAGGTTGATTGACTCTGTTTTGGAATGTAAACAACAATATTAGCATAAGATAAAGATAGCGCTGCAACTCCCACGCGATAGCAACACTCACCATCGTTGAGTTTTTCACTTGAAGTTAATTTAAGTAGCAGACAAAAGCTTAGCGCGCCTAGTAACATTTTTTTGACATGTGTCATTACGTCAATAAATGTTAAATCATTGGGAATTACATGTCAAATGAGCGAATTACTGGCTCTTATCCTTCTTATCGTCGAAAACTGCCACCAGAGTTCAGGAGTGAATATTGTTACGACAAGTTCGTATTTTTGTAATAAGTTTTTTAAAAGGGTTTAAAAAATATTATATACACATGATTTTAAAATTTTAAACATATTTTATTATATATAGTTTTTAGAAATTTAATTTAATTTATTGAAAGTTGATGAATACGAATATGTAACGAATGCGGCGCTTAGTCAGCTGGTGTTCAAAGATGGTTCCTCGATGTATGAAAAATCGTAATAAGGAGTTTTAGATGTGATTTTGCTGCCTTTTTAAAGTCTTTCTTTGTATATTTGTATGCATAATTTTCATTTTTAAATACTAATAATGGGCAAGGATCAAGAATTATTAGATGCAGCTAGGAATGGAAATTTGGCTGTGGTTGAGAAAATTGTAAGTCAGAGAAGCAAAAGATCTGGTCCATTAGCCAGGTAAGAGCAATAAAAAAAAATCAAACCAATTACTAACTTAATATTTATTTATCTCAAACGATTGTTAAGCTAAACTTTCAAACACACAACAATGTCAGAAATGTGCAAATTGCACTCTTGCTCACATTGTTACACATTAAAAAAAAAAAAAAAACACAAGAAAAAGGTCAGAAAATAAGGTGGTTCGTCTGATAATCTTTAATTTGTATTTGGAATTGTTCTCTTGTTGACTTAGTTGAGTGTTTGAATGATTTTTAACCCCAATGATAATGTTATCATTATTGTTCTCTTCGGATTATCTGTTATTAGCATTGAAATTATTGACACTTTTGATTTTTAAATTTTAAATGTTTTATTATTATTAATTATTATTATAACAATTTACAATGAATTTTATAAAATGTAAGTCACATTTCTGACATTTGTTATTCATAATAACGGTTGAATGACTTGGATGTTTTTCCTGTGTGATCGACCTTAAATTTTACGTCATTTGATGAATCAGGTCGAAAAAATGCTTAAAAAATCATTCGATTGTTTTTTTTTTGATAAATAAATTATTCAATATTTTTGTATAGTTTAAGAAGAGGCCCTGGTGCTAATGTGCAAGACAACAGTGGTTACACTCCTCTCCACCATGCGGCTCTTAACGGTCATAGGTCAGTTATTGATTGATCATTGATGGTTTTCCTATTTTTGTTGAAGGGTCATGTTGGAAAATTTGAAAACATTTCTAGATTTTTTTTAATTAATTAAATTTGATATAAAATTAAATTGAAATCGTAGATATTTGTTATTGTTACGAATGACTTCATCATTCTGATTTATGATTTTTGATTTATGATAACAATTACTATTTAATTATTTATTTATTTTATTTTTTTAAATATGATATCTAATTTTTTTATTTTTACGTTCCAGGGATGTTGTTTCGATGTTATTATTACACGAAGCATCGACTAACATTGTTGACAACAAAGGATCAACTCCACTTCACTTGGCAGCTTGGACTGGCAACACGGATATAGTTCGAATGATATTGATGCAAGGATTAGTGCCGAGCAATGTCAACTTGGCGGTTAGTTTCAGTGTCAATATTAATTTTACTGGAATAATCCAAAAATCGATTTTATGATAAAATAGTACCCAAAAAAAATTATCAAAATTGAATGACTAATTTAAACAAAATTACTTCATAGAAAATATTTTGTAAAATGTCGATTCACCAAGGATTCACTCACTGTCAATTGAAAACTATGAATAATTCTTGATGAATAACAAACATTTTACAATTTAGTCAGGTTTAAATGTAAATCTTACGTAAAAGACGACAATATTGTCATTTTTTTATTGATTTTACTCATTTTAAAACCTAATTTCAGCTTTTATTAAATTTTTAAGATTTATGCATGTTGACGTTGTTACTATAGAACTTATCTGTTTATTTTGAATTCATTACTTTTAATATTAATATTTACTCTGAATTTAAGAGAAAATTTATCATTCACATTCTATTAATATACGTAGTCATGAAAATGTGCTTTTATTTGTCATAATTTAGTTGAGGAAGAAAAAAAAATCAACATTTCCTGATGGGAGTCATTTTAGATCACACTTTTCTCAGAATGAATGAATGGAGAATGATCGAACATAAAATTTTTTTTACAACCAGTTTAATCATCATCATTTGTTTGCAACAATGTTGCGCTCTTAAAATGCAAACTTGCATCGTCACTTGAAATTATCACTCGGGAGTAAATTGTTGGCAACAGTCAATTACGGAGCATTGTAAATTGACGAGACATGTGGCAATGCTGATGATTGTTGCTTTTGTCATGCAACAATAGTGAAGAATGTCGGCGTTGCATATATTTGGTCGGAAAATTAATCTGTGACTTTAACCCTCGTGTAATGACCAGTGAAATTGGGGGCTGCGACCAACTTTGGGGAAAATATTTGAGGAATTCGACGATGTAACAGAGTGCATTGTTGATGTCGTCACCCAATCCATCCCGCTGCTCGTCAACCCTTTTCCATCGCATTCTTACTTTTACATCCAATGAAGCAAATTTATCAGAAAATTGTGCGCATTCTACCATCTCTCTTTTAATTGCACTGGTTACGTCGCATAATTACAACCTGAGCTTTCGATCATTATTAACGCAATAACTGATTGAAAATGAACAATGGAAATTTACTTTTCATCCAACAATGCGATGAATTTGAATTGTTTTGAGTAACATTTTTCGCTCTATGCGTGGGCAACTGCGTGCTAAAATGATTTATCTAATTTCCCATAGAATATCATTATTTTGATGAATCAGTGATATTTATGTTTCTAATATTTGAAAATATTTTTAGAAATTAGAAATATTTGCTAATTATATTCCTACGAATTTAATTTTCTAATTGTTGACTGTAGAGCGAGGTGTGAGATTGGGCTTAAAATGGCAAGAGCAACGTCAAAGGTCAAACACACTTTACAATTTACATTTATCTAAACTGACGACAGGCAGAGCGGAAAGAGTGATTCACTCGTGGCATTCATATCAATTATTTTTATTTTATTTTTTCAAGATTAATTTCAATTTTTATAACAAAACAGTCAAATCTAATCTAATTGATAGACGAAATCCAGTTTTGAGACAACGCCATAATCTGTCATACTAAATCTGACTACATCCAGTTGATGAAAGAAGTGACCAAGTTTCCATTGAACCCTTCATTCAACTCTCGAAAAAAAAAATATCCATCCTTCCTTTCTTTGATTTACACACTGGCTGCACAACAGTTTACTTAATTCTCTACGACAATATACTTGTCGTCTTTACAATAATGCAAATTTAATCTTGATGCAAATCTCCGTTCTTTTTTTTTATCTCGTGTCTTTTTTCTCTTTTTCCCTTTAATTCTCATTCAATTTATACGAGATTACTCCAAATACCACGTGAAGGGAGGAGGGGGGAGGGGGGAGGAGATGGTGGGAGGGAATTAGAAAGTAGGGGATGAAAAGGAAGGGAGAGCGAGGTGTGCATTGTTGAATCAGTGGCCCACGAAATCAGTGATAGGATCCAAGATAGGGGGAGGGGCAGCTTAAATTCAAAGTTAAATGCACAGGAAATTAAGGTCCTTTTGCTACAATGCACATGCATGCATTGCATGTATTCTCCACCCTTCTCCCACCTGTTCCCGCCCAAATATGCAAATTGAGCTTAACCCTCTTTCCTATACACTCCCTCCGGTGGTCGTCATCTTCTATTTCCGGTCTGTTAAATCCAGTCCTCCGGGTTAGTTGCAACAATGCAATTTGGTGGTTAATTTCTACCTATTGTTGAGTGATAATTGCCGCGGGTAAATTGGTTGATGATGGGAGAGAAGTGCCTCCCGTCGTCATGGCGACTGGTGAATGGTCAATTGTTTCATCGATGCGTGAACACACCTGCGATGTTACCTGTGGGCGCATTGTATTAGAGTTGGGCTAATATTTGTGAACTTATTGTTGCGAGAGGTAATTATTGAGTTTAAGTAATCATTGGCTCGGCAAACTCGGTTTGGCTCGGCCAATACACAACCCGAGGACATTTGTTTCCACTTTGTTAATCTTTGTTGTTGATGTGTTGTTAATTTTTTCCCTTTCTTATTAATAAAGTAAAAATTTATGTTTGACATTGTTGTCAATCATTGCTAAATTAATTAAGTGTTGTTGGCTGAATAGACAATTTGGAAAGCACTCAAAAAAATGATATTGTATATGACACGTAGTTCTAAGAATGTTGACTATAAAAATTAGCATACAATTGTAACTATGGTAACTAAGTTTACAGCACTAAACTCTATTTAACAATTCGTGCACGAAACTCCTATTGGTTAATGACCTATATATTGTACTGAAAGTATATATTGTATAAAAATCCTCTAGTTGAGCTGAGTCGAAAAATCGTGTAGTTCAAAAATGTGCATGCCATTGTTAACGAACGAAAACGCTCGTAAAATATTTTTAAAAAATTATTTACATTTTGGTTTTGTATTGTTGCGCACATTTTTTAGCTACGAAACAATGATTTTTTAACTCAGCTCGACTAGAGGATTAAAATAAGATACCACAATATATACTTTCGGTACAATGCAAAAAAGTTCACTTTTCAGTTTCATGCACGAATTGTTGATCTTGGCAACAATTTTTTTTTCTTTTTTTTTTCTCTCTATTCAGAACCACGATCGAGAGACTCCTTTACACAGTGCAGCGCAATACGGCCACACAGAAGTAGTATCTCTTCTACTTCAACATAATGCAGATCCCATTATACGCAATAATCGGGACGAAACGCCATTGGATTTGGCAGCTCAATACGGACGATTAGAGACGGTGGAACTTCTTTGTAGAACACATCCAGAACTTCTTGGTGAAAATGCAGCTGTACGGACACATTCCCCGTTACATTTAGCCTCGCGAAACGGTCATCGGCACGTGGTTCAAGTACTCCTGAGGTACGGCATGGGTGTCAATGTGCATACGGACGGTGGTTCTGCTTTGCACGAAGCTGCACTCTTTGGAAAAGTCGATGTTGTTCGGGTTCTTCTGGATCACGGTGTTAACCTCGATGCTACGGATAGTCGAAGGAGAAATGTGTTTGACATTTTGGATGATTTAAAGACAAACATATCTCAAGAAATTGCAGCTATCATCACAAGTAAGTCGTGGATTTATTTAGCAATTTATCTTTTTTACAAAAATTGGGTGGGTGGGTGGGTGGACATTTCAAATTTGTTATCGTTTTACATCCAATTGTAAATTTAGTTGCGAGGCAATGGGGGTACAACTAAGTTGTCTTTAAAAATTAAAAGAAAATCGAAAAAATCAATGTGATGAAAAAGTATTTTTTATTGTTCAATGCAGCCCATCAGAAATTCGCTGGCACAGAGGATTATGAAAATGCAAATCGATCAAATGCTTATCACAGCATTCGACGGTCTAGAGGTCACTTAGACGAGACTTCGCCCACTTATTATTGTCGCGGGTCATCATCACCTAATGGACATTGTTACCAGATGGTGCCAAAACCGCGTTTAGTAGAAGATCACAGACTGTCAGGGTATATTTCAAAGCTGCTTCTTTTTCATTTGGCTCTTCTTCATTTTTTTTATAGCAGTTATTATGTTTTTAGGGGTTGTCTAGATCCTTATCAAATACCACCTCCACCAAGATCTTTGGACTCGAGCCAAGAAGGTGATTCTGATATGAGCATGACTTCTTCATCTTACCAAACTCCACCACCTCCGAGAGATTTGGAAGCGTACTACAACCAGCAAAGAATTTCATTGCCATCAGACTCTGATGGTAATGTTTTATACCAAGTACCACCTCCACCAAGAGATGGAAAACGCTTTTCAGACCCACAAGATCAAAAGAAAGGACAATGGCATCAAATTGGCAACTACAGTTACATACCAATGGCTCCTATAGTCAACTCTGGCAAGGGATCAGTGAGTACCAACTTATTTTTAGCTTATAAATTATAGATATAAACTCTATTTAACAATTCGTGCACGAAACTCTCATTGGTTAAGACCTATGCAAAGTACATATTGCATTGCGGTATCTTATTTTAATTCTCTAGTTGAGCCGAGTTGAAAAATCATTACTTTGTAGTCTAAAATTGTGCGTGCCATTGTTAACGAACGAAAATGCTGGTAAAATATTTTAAAAAATTATTTACATTTGGGTTTTTGTATTGTTGCGCACATTTTTTTTAGCTACGAAACACTAGGGGTATTCAGAAACAGCGCATGAGTGTGCAAGTGTGAGACTGTTAAAATGTGAAACTCACACTGCGCATGCTCAGTGCGCAAAGTTTCTGAAACACCCAAAATGCAAGATTGCGCAAGTGTGTGAGTGAAACTCACACTGTGCATGCTCAGTGCCCAAAACAGGCGGGAAAAACGATTATATTCCAAAGTTTTCTCAAATTGTGTATAGTTAAAAATGGTACCAAAGTTAAAAATGATACCAAAGTTAAAAATGGTACCAAAGTTAAAAATGGTGCCAAAGTTAAAAATGGTACCAAAGTTAAAAATGGTACCTAAGTTAAAAATGGTACCAGAGTTAAAAAGTTAAAAAATCCATATATCTAAGACTAAAATTAGGTACCAAAATTAAAAATGTTACCACTTGCCTAGTACTAAAATTATGGTACCAAAGTTATAAAAATGGTACCAAAGTTATAAAAATGGTACCATATGCCTAGTACTAAAATAATGAGACGCCATATTGATCCAGGTAACACTAAAACCCAGAACTGTTGGTACCATATAATTTTAATACTAGGCAAGTGGTACCATAATTTTAGTTCTAGGCAGTTATGCCTGCCCGCCATTTGCAATCACATGTGAAACGCACTATGCGCACCTCTTGAGGTGTTAGTGTGAGTCTCCCGTGTGAGTGTGAGTCGCCCGTGTGAGTCACATAACATAACATGAAGCCTATGAGTCTTCCGGTGCGCATGTGTGAAATCACATTTTCACACATACGCATTTGCGCACTTATGCGACAGTTTCTGAATACCCCTAAAGATTTTTCGACTCGGCTTGACTAGAGGATTAAAATAAGACGCCACAATATATACTTTTAGTACAATGCATCAGTTTCGTGCACGAATTGTTGAATAGAGTTTAGATATTGTATCATGTTTATTTCATGCGTTGCATTTGTCTTGTAATATTAATAGTTGAAAGCCCCACAAAAGCCTCCTCGAAAAAACATGTCTCCGCATTCACCTACAAAGTTTCAGCTAGCAGCACCAGGAGGCCCATATGAATTTCTTTGCATGGCTACTAGTGGTGATTGTGAAACTGGTGGTTATCAGTATTATAACGAAGATCATTCTGTTGCACCTGGTAGTGAATATGTTGACATGCGAATGAGACATTCGTACGTTCCATCTTACGAAAACCATTGTCCGCTCTATTCTAACGAGTATCACGATTGCGTGGTAGAAGGCTGTGATAATTCAATTTCTCCAAGAGGTTCTGGTTCTCCCTACGAAAATGTGTCGATGGATTCCCAAGGCCATGTGATTTATATGCGCAAAAAACACATTTTGGAATTGTGGCTCCGATCGGCCGCTTAAAACCAAACAGTCTGAACATTCGAAGAAGGCAAAGTCCT
>AFFK01018609.1:0-11495 GCA_000239455.1 Strigamia maritima | reverse complement strand
ATTATGCAAATATAGTTTAATTTATTTATTGAATTTATTTACTCTTACAATTATTAAATATACTAAGATATGCAAATAAGATCGATTTGCATAACTTAGGCCTATTTGGTTCCATGTGCTTAGGCTTAACACAATGGTGATATCTTGGCGATCCTGAGGGATATGGTCGACTTACAGTCTGTCACAACCAACGGGAACAAGATATATTGATTGTATCTATACAGGAAAGTATAATACAATCAACACAACTGAAATAAAACATTAGGGGAAGAAAAAGAGGTGTAAATGGTCAAGCCACAGCCACGTGGCGACCTAAGTGGTTTAACCCACATTCCGCATATTACACCATGCGTTATTTCTGCATTAAGGGCCCAGGGCCAGAAATTGGGAAATAAGCAAGAGAGTTACTCACCGCAGCCCCGGTCCAATGTCGCGTCTTATCGCGGTACCACCGTCGATCGGTGGCCGTCGCTGTCGCCCCTGATGCCGTCGGGCCACCGCGACAAAGGGAAGTACCTCGAAGTTGGCGGCCAAAACTCAACGTACAAGTTCCATACATGTACGGGCAGGAAGATATATTGGCCCCATGTTTATCTCATATTTACCTAACATGTTGTAACTTAATACAACAATAAACATAGGCGCCACAGGGAAATGCAATACACTTTAAATATAAATACACATGACACTCAAGAATATAAATATAAGGCATACACTATTAAAATACACTACACTGTAATAATAATAATATATACACTTCAATAAATACACTCAAATAGTATCACAATATAAATACACTCAAATGTAAAAGCACAAACCATTTAGGCAAATAATCACAGATAATTCATATCAGGTCAAACATTCAGTTCAGGGTTTCTCATAGCATTCAGCATTCAGCAATACTTCCTCTTTTACATGAGCTTTTATACTCTGCTAATCTCTCACTAATCCCTAAGGAATGTGTAGATAACAGAGTGGCCAATGGGTGATGCCGGTTGTGGAATGTAATGACCACTTCCGGTATCATCCAACATTCCGATGTGGATTGGGGCGAATGGTCAATACAATATATAAAATATATATTTATTGACCATTACTTTGGAAATGATCATGAATAAGTGCGATATTTATTATCCACTTATTTATCTTTATTGTTATAGTTCGAATATGCCGCTAAAGACGCATAGCGCGCTCTAGTGGCAATTCCTCGCCATAATTACGATTCGAGACCGTCACAACCTTGAAACAGATCTTTTTGAACGTCAGTTCCATTATGATTTTTTTTGAAGGCTTCGCAGACCCATACATCCGATTTAGAAAAGTTGCTCAAGAAATTGAACATCCTAGATCAGTTTAATTTTTAATTTTATCTTCAACAGTTCTCGAGATATTGTCAAAATTAAAAAACCTGATTTTGGTTGTTTTTAATTTTTTTCTCGAGTATGGAGCAGTGTTGACTCCAAAACAATGTGGCCGCATGAGTAGCTTATAATGCCATAATAAAAGCGATTTAAACTTGAAATAACTCACTAATAAGTCCATAACATGATGTGAAATTGAAAGCACATTTAATAGCAGCCATCTTGGCCATGGATACAACAGAAAGTGACAACATCACAACATAGTCTCAAAACAGGTGAGACCAATCAATCACAAATGATGATACATTTGCCAAAAATAGAATCCAGTGTGGCAAATGATATCTGTGTCATCAAATATTCTTTTAGCATTAAATATGAGCTGCTTGCATATACATCAAGATAGGTTGCAAGAAACCCGCACAGATCAAGAAATCATACAATAAAGTAATACACACTGTGATATAAAATAGGAATTAATCATTTCCAATCCAATTTATAATTTAATAAAGCACATAATTTATAATCAATTCCATGACAAAGGAACAATTTCACAACAACATTATATAAACCTGAAACTGTTCCAAAACAATATTTTATACACTTTTACACAATGTAATTATACGGGGCTAGAAAATAATTAAATTTAAAACTCAGGAAATTATAACAATAATATTATATTCCTAAAATAAGTAAATAAATACCTGTCATTGCCAATCAGTAAATATATAAATATTATTAACACAAAAACCAGTCAGAAATATAATACTATCATGGATAAAGACAGTTGATGTCACTTTACATCAATAAAATAATGTCACAAGTAACGGGTTGTTTATTACATACTAACAAATATAAGGTACTGTATATACTCGCGTATAAGTTGAGAATTTTTGGATCAAATCTTTTATTTTATTTTTTTAGTTTTTTTATTTTATTTTTTTAATTTTATTTTGTTCGATTTATATGCGTCAATAGCTATTTTAAGTTTTAAAAAATAAAATATTAAAAATTAAAATTTAGGGGGTCTAATTCAATGATTTTTGACCCGGTTTAAGTCAGGGTCAACTTATACGCGGGTCGACTTATACGCGAGTATATACGGTATGTAAAAACATAATTTAATAAAATTTTTATAAAAATTGTGAGAAAATTTAGGCCGAAAACTTGCAGATAAAAAAATTAGTTTAATCCAAGATAACATCTTTTTGCTTTAAGACATTGCATATCATCAAAAAAGTAGTTGTTTTGAACCAACTTAAACTATTTTTCAGTCACTTGATATTTGGTAAATTTTTTTCTGCCTGAAATTGTGCAGATGGTTTTTCAAATTTTCTCATAATTTTCATCTATATACAGTACATAAAAACGAATGACTGTCTGTTTGTCTATATTGTTACGTGACCCATGGGGATGAGTGAACCAAGTAACAGGTTGATAAGTTAAGACTAACTTACGCCTGCAATTAATATAAACTAATTTATGCACGCGATCAAACATTGAATTCGGATGAATCATGACACAAGGTTTTTAACTTAACTAAACATAATCTCTTTATTAAACATTAAGAGAAATACTAAAATGACAATGACTAAGTAATACATCGATTAACACCTAGCGAAACATTCGCTTACTTAAATCAAATACAAAAGCTAATACAATTACTATATGAAATAAGTTAGTACACTTTGGTTTTGGTTGTTTGATAGTGAATGCCTAATGCGAGTGGTTGAAAGGCTGTCTAACTTTCAACGAGTTGATTTGCCCCAACCGAAAGGAAAGGTGGTTTGTAACATGGTGTTAGTACTTACATTAATTCATCAACAAGTGATCTGGTCCAAGACCAGGCGAGAACTTCTGCTCCTCGCTCTGAGCTTTTACCTCTTATACTCTAGCAAAACATCCTGATTGGTTGTGAATACTAATTAGTGCTGACATCATTGCTGGCCTATGATGTGCTTCCGTGAGTTCGACTTGCTCACTGACGTCATTGATGTCATCGATAGTTTTCGGCGCTTATAAAGCTACTAGTTGTGAAAATACTACGGTGGCTTTTGAGATCTACTTTCGGATTCGGGCTGACACGATAGTCCTACGGTGCTATACCGTAACAATATATATAAAAACAAATGTATGTCTGTTTGTCCTTTATGCATTACTACACCATTCATCCGATTTCCATGAAATTTTGGGAGGTTGTTGAGTACACTCCGGTGAAGGGTTCTGGCATACATTCGTTTTTTTTAAAAATTGTTTAATTTATTTTTAATTTAGCAGGATAGGTCACTTCCTGTTCAGGATCGGTGCGTAATGGCCGCCGAGTTTATAGCCGAGTTTCCGCAATCAGGTTTTCCTTTCATTTGCGTATTTGCATATTTGACGCCATGTTTGTCCACACACCAGCATAATTCAACTGTTGTATGACTACATTGAGTTTATTTTAACGGATCGTTTTTGATAAGAACTTGAAAAATGTAACTAATAAATTTGTTAACATTTAGTCGGCTTCGTTCATTCGTTCAGTCGCTTCGTTGTACAACTTAGCAACTGCCAGCAGTCGGTATGTTGAACGAACGATGTTGACCCAATAACTAATAACTTTGTTAACGTTTAGTCGCTTCGTTCGTTCGTTCGTTTGTTCGTTTGCTTCGTTCGTTCGTTTCGTTCGTTCGCTTTTCTCGTTCAACGTACTAACTGCCGGCGAGGCAGTCGATACGTTGAACGAACAAAGTGATGATCATGTTGTTCTTTCTTTTATCGTCTGACAAACAGTACCATTTTTTTACGGTTTTAAAGTGATTTTTTCTCTTGCTATTTTGATTGTGTTTTGTATTCCAGGAATAGTTTTCAGTATTTCAGGAATAGTTTTCAGTATTTCAATAATAGTTTTCAGTATTTCAGTAATAGTTTTCAGTATTTCAGTAATAGTTTTCAGTATTTCAGGAATAGGTTTCTAGCATTTTTTAAAGATTTTTTTAAAATTTTTTAATTAATGCTGTAATTTCGGTCACTTCCTGTTCAGGCTCAGTGCAAACCGTGGTGTAAATTGAGGGGTAATCATTCGAGAAAATAGGGGACGAAATTTATAAATCCGTAAATTGTGTTATAGATTTGGTGGATTTGTTGGATCTGAAGTGGATTTATGGCCGGGAGAAAGTTATTTGGAAAGTGAAACGGGACAATTATTGGCGGAAGTGGGGTGCTGAAGCAAAGAAAACCGGAAGTGAGGTGCAGAAGCAAAAAAATGAAAAAAAATCATCAACTTTTTTTTCCGCAGTCCGCACACGTTTTGCTGAATTCGGCATGTATTGCTTGGTTTTCGCCGGGTTTTGTGGATTTGAATTGCAATTAGTGGATTTAGAGTGGATTTAAGACGTATTTAATGGATTTTCATCATGATTTGGATGTGAATATGTATGGATTTGCGCAAATTTGTATGGATTTGCATGGATTTGTGTTGATTTGCTTGGATTTGTGCAAATTTGCTTGGATTTCTGGTATTTGTGTGGATTTGCTTTGGATTTTATGAATTTTGTGAATTAAGTGGATTTGACAAATTTATAAATACTAAATCTCACGGGGACGAGATTTGGTCGAATGATAACCCTCTCGGTGCAAACAGACATACATTTGTTTTAACGGGATTTCAGCTGGGATTTAGCGGAATTCCACGGGATTTAGCGGAATACCAAGGAATTCTACGGAATTTAATGGAATTTAGCAGGATTTCCTCGAGATTTCACAAGATCCCACAGAATTTCACGGGATTCCATAGGTTCCCACAAGATCCCATAAGATTTCACGAGATTCCATGGGTTCCCACGAGATTCCATGGGTTCCCACGAGATTCCATGGGTTCCCACGAGATTCCATGGGTTCCCACGAGATTCCATGGGTTCCCACGAGATTCCATGGGTTCCCACGAGATTCCATGGGTTCCCACGAGATTCCATGGGTTCCCACGAGATTCCATGAGTTCCCACGAGATCCCACAGGATTTCACGGGATTCCATGGGTTCCCGCAAGCACTCGAATAAATGGATAGAATTAAAACGCAGCAACGCGCAACGGGCCAGCTAGTAATTTCATAAATTTCATAAATTTCTGGCCCTGGGCCCTTGACGTTGAAATAACGCGTGGTGTAAAGCGCGGAATTTGGGTAAAACCATTTAGGTCACCACGTGGCTGTGGCTTGACCATTTACACCTCTTTTTCTTCCCCTAATGTTTATTGCAGTTTGTGTTGATTGCATTATGCTTCCCTGCATAGACGCAATCAATCTCTCTTGTTTCTTTTGGTTGTGACAGACTTTAAGTCGGCCATATCCCTCAGGATCATCAAGATATCATCATTGTGTTAAGCCTAAGCACATGGACCTCATTTGCAAATCGATCTCATTTGCATATCTTAGTATTTGTACAATTGTAAGTGTGTCAATAAATCAAGTTAAACTATATTTGCATATTATTTATCTTGGTACTTTTTATGTTTATGTCGTGTTATATGCATTATGGGTTAGATGATATTATTCAATATCGATCTCAATTCCACACTGTCACATAGTATGATATTCAATTAAACTCCACAAGAAAAGCGAAACTGAAACCTCTTAACAGTCAAAAGCGCAAATATGGTCCTAGATCCAGAGAGCACAAACCTGTGGTTTCGGTTTCCTAAATACCTTTCTGCATGTTGTAAGTGTGGCACCAGGCAGCAAACCAGGGACGATGAACCACTTGCACCTCTTTTCTTCGGCCAAGATTTAATGTCTTGGTAACACATGGATTGATCCATCTAATGTATCAATCTATACTCTATTTATCATTTCGTGCGCGAAACTCCCATTGGTTAATAACCTATATTGTATATCGAAAGTATATATTGTGGCATCTTA
The DNA here is from genome assembly GCA_000239455.1 of Strigamia maritima. NCBI lineage: Eukaryota > Metazoa > Arthropoda > Chilopoda > Geophilomorpha > Linotaeniidae > Strigamia > Strigamia maritima. Next base: position 5,243 of record AFFK01018609.1, on the reverse strand, counting down.
TTTTAATCCTCTCGTTGAGCCGAGTCGAAAAATCATTGTTTTGTAGTCCAAAAATGTGCGTGCCATTGTTAACAAATGAAAATGCTTGTAAAATATTTTTAAAAAATTATTTACATTTGGGTTTTTGTATTGTTGCGCGCATTTTTTAGCTGTGAAACAATGATTTTTTGACTCGAATCGACTAGAGGATTAAAATAAGATGCCACACTATATACTTTCAGTACAATATAGATCATTAACCAATGGGAGTTTCGCGCACGAAATACTAAATAGAGTATATGTTATGTTGAATTATATTTGCGGCAAAATTATAAAACAACTACTAATAGAATTATTTGGGTTTCACTATCGTGCCGTGCCGAACACGTGGTGGAACAATGGATAATTATTATTTCATTTATTATATACGTGCTAAAGCACTTTGAAAGGGGTGAATACAAATACAGTTCACATATCTACACTCCTCAAATTATTCAATAAAGAAATTCAACAAATCACTTTGTTGAATTGACTTTGTTGAACATCCAATACTTCTCGTCCTTCAAACGTCCTTATGTTTAGTTCCCACTTGGCAGAAACTCCGGCAGAAAATTTTGAGTGTAGAAAGCAGCAGTGTTTATAAATTGCCTTCCTTAGCTGGCATACATTTTTAAATTCTACTTTTTTGCACCTTTTTTGCCCACTTTACAGTCCACAGGTGGGACCAACGACAGAAAAACATACTTTTCTGCACAGTAGAAACTTTTCTGTCAGAATTTCTGCCAAGTGGGAACTAAGCATTATACATTCAACTATTGTTCTATCAATCGTACCAGCAAGGAGACGGCAAACGTGCACCTCATCGCACGTTCCCGGAACCCTCAGACACACTCAGCCACCGGTGTTTTTCCATTTTTTCATCAATTGTTCAATATGCTGGAAAACACGCTTCATTGTTGTGATCTTCAGCAGCGCCGCTAATTCCCTAATTCCGTCTGCCATATGTAGTCAATGGATAATTAGGTATCACAATTTGTATTGTTATATTTATTTGTAATAAAGTAATTCAAACTAAATCTTAAGTTATAATATTTTAAGTCAGAAACTCATTAGCTGCTTTATCTTGGTATTATGACGGTAGTATCATGTTAAAGTTGCCGACTTAGATTGATATATTGAACATATATTGATGCTAATATCACCCCATCACACAATTGCCTACAAAAAAAACAAGATAAAAACAGAATACGACAAATATTACAAGACAACACGGATGCATTTGTGTTTGGCAAATTTCAACTTGGATGCTGCCCAACAATGGAACATACCAGTCCCAAAAAAACCATACAGGTGTGACGATCCGATATTCGGGGAAATTACCAAGCGATAATAACCTCGAAATACCGACTAAATCACTACCAACTACGCGAGATACGGAAGTGATAACTCAGTGTGTGAAAATTGTATGGAAACTCAGAGGGAAAATATACACATAACTTATCAAAACATAACAATCTACATTTATTAACAGAGCACTGACTAACAATTACTTATACAAATCTAAAGCCAGGAATAATATACTATCGAACAGAATGTAATAATATAAGTATACGAGGGTAATCTTGTGACGGTCTAAAATATGGAACCAACATGGTTGCCATGGTGCCATCTTAAACAAGATGGCGGACAATTCAACTCAAGAGCTAGGGGGGCTGCTTAGCCACCCACTGGGCCATTACTTCGTACTCAAGCAACAAATACCTTAAACATGACTGTACTACAAGTGAAATAAAGGGAAACTTATATTCTCAAAACATAACACAACTTTATTCATGCGCGAATAAAGCGGGAAATACAACTATACAAATGATAAGCGCGCTATAACAACATAAGGGCTGTTCAGCCCTTAACCCTAACAATTATACAAAGAACTAATGGCCAGCAAGGCCATGACAGAGGGTGAGTGACACGTGCCTAAGGCTAACTGGTCACTCACAGCGAACAAAGAACATATACTCAAGTTTACGCGCCTTTCCTAAATGGGGTCCTTGGTTGCACTGGTCCTTTTAAGTGTCGCTACTTAAATTGCCGTCACTAAACTGTAAAATGATAATATTAATAAAGAACCATTGCCCCAGGCAAATGGGTGAAGAAGTGGTCCTCTCAGCTCATCGGCAGTAAGGGACCAAGTGTGAATAAATAGGGAAAATAGCAGTATAAGACAGAAAAACAGAGTTGTGCACAGCACTAAACCAAGATAGTTAACAGTTGGTCCTAGAGCGGCCAGAAGCTGGAAAGTGAGCTAGGCAGGCACTCAATGGAGGAACCCACCATTGGACACTAACAGGAAAAATACAATAGAGTCCCCACACGGGACATGGGTGGCGGGAAGTCAGCAAACTTCCGCCGACATGGTCGAGCCATGCCCAATATCGCCATAAGTACGGATATGGCACTCGGGTGTCTGTCCAAGGGGCTCAAGTCAAGTAAAAACATAGTTCAAATATATCAAAATCAAGTCAAGAGCGGTGCTGCAAGGATTTGCAGCACCTTAAATACCTGTAAAACAATACAGTGGTTGTTCAACCACTTAGAGTGCATCACTTAGGTATGCACACCAATAAGGGTGTAGAGGGTGGGTCGGACGACCCACAGGTGGCGGGTGACGCCTCGGGGTCGTCACCTGCACGAATTTAGAGCAGACGCTTGATCGGACGATCAGCGCCATCTAGTGACAATCTTTGTACTAGGTGCAGTTCGAGAGTTAGCCTCGAACGAGGTCTTTCAATGTATTCGGTCCATGTGGATCGTCACATGTCCCCTTAGATCTGTTAGCGCCTGGTAGGAGGCTAACGGACCTTTTCTCGATCGTAATCGGGCTTTATCCTATTTAGACAGGGTCTAGGTGAATGGCGCGCTACGCAAGCAGTTCTGCTTTCATATATGTACGATTTCTGAAGTTCTATAAAATAAAATAATTTTATTTATCTGCGAGCGGCTCGCTCTTATTTTTTTTAAAAAAAAAATACGCTATGCAGTAGAAAAATAAGTTTTGGTTACATGATTAAAGAATGAAACGAAAACATTAAAACACACAAAACAAAAAAAAATATAAAATGGTTACAACAAAAAAAACAACAACAAAAAAAAATCATTTGCTAGTGCGATTAATGGTTGGTCAACCATTAATGCAATAAAGACAACAAAACAAGGATTGCACGTGAATCGGCACTGTGACTCACGCTCGAATCGTAGAAAACATTGAATAATACACATAATATTGAAATTAGCACTTTACACAGCAAAAAAAAGGTTCTTCGGAAATTTACTAGACTAGGCGGCGGTGGCGGACATCGGAAGGTCGGGGTCGACCTCTCCCGGGACGGCGGGCTCGTTTATCACTAGAGGATTCTCCTCGTCGGCGGCCTCTTCTTCCGGCGCTGGTTCGGCGGCGGACTCCTCGGCGACTTCTGTCGGCTGCGGTTCCGCGATACCTTCGTCTGGTGCTGCGGCCTCGTCAAGGGCGACTTCCTGGTTGACGAGTCGTTCGACCCCTGCTCCTCCATCGCCATGGTCCACTGGTGGTGGAACTCATCGTGGATCGAAGGGATTTCGATCATCCATGCGTTTTCGACCCGAGCGGCCCTGGCTCGGGCAATGGCGGCGTCCCAGGTCTCTACCCGAACAAGGAACGGGTCAGCTCGTCCCTGCAGAATGGATCGGAGCGCGAATTTGATTTGCAACAGCACGTCCTTGTATCCAAGAAAATCCCTGTTGCGCTGGGCGATGGTATCCGATGCGGCGACTAAATACCGGGTCAATTGATTGGTGACCACGCTTCTCCTTCGATGGCCATCGACATCGTCGGGCTGACGTTGCGCCAATGCTGGAGACAGGTTGAACGACCCAAATTCCTCGAACGGAGGGGCGGCGCTGGTCGAGGCACCTCGAGCCGGCACAAAGGAGTGTAAGATGTGCGGAATGCGGGAACTGCTCGGCCGTACGGCCTGCAACACTGGTCGATTTATCGGAGCGGGTCCTAAAGCTAGGTGGGAGACGCCCCGTCCGATACCGCGAGTCGGGAAGGAGATGCCGAATTCGTTGGCCACGGCGCTGGGAGGAAGTGACATCGACGAAGTTGCGACTTCCGGAGGTGGTACGGCGGTGGCCCGATTTTCTTCGGCAGGCAAGATGGCAGGAGGCGGAGCCGCGACCTCGGCGGCGGGTGGCGGCGTTGCGGGATGAATGCGGCTTCGAAGGGCCGCGGCTGTCGGCGGGAGTTGGTCCCGCACGGCCTCGTCTCGGCCTGGCACTCGATACACTGCCTGTGCATCGACCTGGACGGGTGCGGAGTCGGGTCCTGCTGGGCGATGGCACTCGGCGCATGTGAACCACCGCTTCTTCTGAAATGGCGCTCCGTGTGTCACCAAAGTCCCTCGAGCTGGGGGCGCCACGCGGCACCGCGCGGCACATGGCCGTAGCCCCGACAATTCCAACAGGCGATGGCGTGAGGGCCTCCCCACGCCCCTGTCAGCCAACCCGCGCCCACACAAAGGGGGCACAGTTGGAAACGCGCGGTGTCAAATGTCAGGGCGGAATGGGCAATCCCCTGCTTTGTTTCCTCTTCGCACACTTTGCGTCGCCGTTCCAATTCCGCCTTTCGAGCGGATTCGTTCCTTGGTCCCTTTCGTCGGGTGTGGAGTGGTCGGGATCGTGGTGGAGCCTTTTCGGAAGGTTTCCACGTGGTGGGTGGTGGTGCCTCGTCCTCCTGATCGACACGAGGGTCAACCCAGTCGGGTTCGATGTCTTTATAGAATTTCTCGGGCGGTCCCCGCCGTGGAGGACGGTCACCTCCGCCTTGTCGCGAACTAGCATAACTGGAAGCCATCTATAAATGTGTAAAAATAGAAGTAAATAGTGGGTATGACTCCCAGTATACCTGATAAGAGTGGGTGAACACTCGAATAAGCCTAACCACGTGGTTGATGGATTGCCGAAAACTTTTTAATCATAATGAATCCAGAATGATTTTTAATTAATTAATTAATGTTACGACATTGTCAATTGACGATTATCAACCAAGTACTTAAATAAAGGCGCGCTGTCCAGCGCGCTTTGGAACGCGTGCTACACTATTTTTCGTTAAAAAATCCAACCACGTGGTTGCACTGACCGAAAATTAATTGGAACGCGTGTTGTACACACTATCCACACGGAAATGTAAATATCACTTGTAGAATGAATCTACTTACACTATTTCAAGT
>JH431362.1:20609-33191 GCA_000239455.1 Strigamia maritima | reverse complement strand
CCCCCCCAAAAAAAAAAAAACTGGTACTTGGGGTTCTTGTTGATAGATGCCAATCTCGGAGTATTCATAATGAAATAAAGGCATTCCTAGTGGCATGAGGGACAATAGAGAGCCCCCCTGTCTCCCTCTCGTAACAAAAGACTCAACTGACAGCACAATGGCCACACTGATTGTTTAGCAACACGAGCACCCCCTCGTGTCCGCGGGCCAAGAGGCTCAACAAAGGCGGAGCGGAACATCAAAGGCGTTCCTATGCCAATCATGGAATGATGAGGTGGATTCATTCGCATGACAAATGAGTCGTGCAGTGAAGGCAGAGTTGGGGAAAAAACATATATAAGAAAATCTGCACACAACACGCATGACTCATCGCTTTTGCAATTAAAAAATATAATATAAAAAATATTTTCGGGATTCAACTTCCGGTTTGATTGGAATTTTTGTTTGTAAATTTTATCATGATTATTTTCTTTTCAAACAAGTCCATTATTTATTTTTAAGTTTATGTCTTGAATTAGTATTTTTGATTATGCATGGTAATGATGGGCGTTTCTAGATATTTATTGTTTGGAATTTGTTGAATTTTTGCTTTTATTGTTTTTCTCATGAGGAAAATTGGTCCTGGGGTTTGGATTTTTTTTTTTTTTTCATAATTGAAATCTCAATTAAGAAAAGTTTTTTTTTACTTTGATATTTTGATGTATCAAAATAGAGTTAGGGATGTATTTCATTAGGCTCTGTAGACTTTTGTGATATTTATTATGAAATGTCAATAGATATTGCAAAACGTTGTAAAATATCGTAAAACGTTGTAAAATATCGTAAAACGTTGTAAAATATCGTAAAACGTTGTAAAATATCGTAAAACGTTGTAAAATATCGTGAAACGTTGTAAAATATCGTAAAACGTTGTAAAATATCGTAAAACGTTGTAAAATATCGTAAAACGTTGTAAAATATCGTAAAACGTTGTAAAATATCGTAAAACGTTGTAAAATATCGTAAAACGTTGTAAAATATCGTAAAACGTTGTAAAATATTGTAAAACGTTGTAAAAATCACAAAACGTTGTACAAAACATTGTAAAATATCGCGAAATGTCGTTAAATATATTATGTAATGTTGTAAATGTTGTAAAATATAGCAAAACGTTGTAAAATAACGCAAAACTTTGTAAAATAACGCAAAACTTTGTAAAATATCGCAAAATGTTGTAAAATGTCGCAAAATATGACAAATCCTCATAAAAACTCAAAAATTCTCGTGGACAATTTTAGAAAACTCTGAAACAATGTCGAAAAATCTCGCAAATCCTCGTGAAATCTCGTAAATTCTCATAAAATTTTATAAAAACTCACAATCTCATATAAAATCCTCACTTACATATATACAATACATTTTCCCAATTTGTATACATTCTGTTGTGTATATATATGTGTAATCACCTTGTATTATACATGTTAAACATCTCATTATTTTTATTAAAATTTCAACAAATTTTTATTAAATTTTTTTTAATTACCTTTATATATTTCCATACTTTTTTTCCACCATTGACCCATCCCATCATCATATAATGCGATTAAAATTTCCCAGGTATCATCTGGACTCTAACATTACCAAAAACTTGCCATTGTAAACCATAAAGGAGATTAGAAAACTCTTATTAGATGAAGCTTGAAAAAAATTGAAAAAAGTATATAACCGAAGGTAATAATAATAACAAGAGAAGAAAAAAATGCACAAAACTGTTTATTAGAAGGCGGCGAAAATAGGAACAAAACGCACGTACTTTCGCAGAAATAATTGGTGCTGACACACGGAGGTTAGCCATCCACGTTCATTAATTACAATTCCATAAATAAAATGCTGCTCTGTACAGGCTGGCAAGTAAATGGAATTGAAGCTTAATTCATCTATGCCTACGCCTCCCGAGTGCGTCTAATCACTACTCACAAAAAATATAATAACAATAATTCAAACTTTGAATGGGGGGGGGGGGGGGGAAAGAAATAAAATAAAAGAAAATAAATAAATAAAGAAAAAAAAAGAAGAGAAATTCAAGTATATCGTGTTACCAATTAAAAATGGAACAAGTGTACTCTTGTTTATTTTATTACTTTGCGATATTACAAAAGCTGAAAAAAATTTGTACTTTACTATAAGATGTGATGGTGAAAAGTTTAGTTGTGTGTAAATGGACTGTTCAAGGACAAACATAAAGTATTTAAAGACGAAAACAGTGTTTAAGCATGAAAAAGCACTGTTTAAGTATGAAAATACACTGTTTAAGCATAAAAAGCCACTGTTTAAGGATGAAAATGCACTGTTTATGCAAGAAAATACATTGTTTAAGCATAAAAGCCACTGTTTAAGCATAAAAAGCCACTGTTTAAGCATAAAAAGCCACTGTTTAAGCATAAAAGCCACTGTTTAAGCATAAAAAGCCACTGTTTAAGCATAAAAAGCCACTGTTTAAGCATAAAAAGCCACTGTTTAAGCATAAAAAGCCACTGTTTAAGCATAAAAAGCCACTGTTTAAGCATAAAAAACCACTGTTTAAGCATAAAAAGCCACTGTTTAAGCATAAAAAGCCACTGTTTAAGCATGAAGATGCACTGCTTAAGCATGAAGATGCACTGTTTAAGCATGAAGATGCACTGTTTAAGCATGAAGATGCACTGTTTAAGCATGAAGATGCACTGTTTAACCAGTACTATTTAAGCATAAAAAAATACTGTTCAAGCACGAAAATAGACTTGTAAGCACGAAAATAAATTGTTTAGCACAAAAATAAACTGTTTAAGCAGGAAAATAAACTGTTTAAGCAAGAAAATAAACTGTTTAAGTAGGAAAATAAACTGTTTAAGCACGAAAATAAACTGTTCAAGCACGGAAAAAGAATTGTAAGCACGAAAATAAATTGTTTAGCACAAAAATAAACTGTTTAAGCAGGAAAATAAACTGTTTAAGCAAGAAAATAAACTGTTTAAGCAAGAAAATAAACTGTTTAAGCAAGAAAATAAACTGTTTAAGCACGAAAATAAACTGTTCAAGCACGGAAAAAGAATTGTAAGCACGAAAATAAATTGTTTAGCACAAAAATAAACTGTTTAAGCAAGAAAATAAACTGTTTAAGCACGAAAATAAATTGTTTTAAGCACAAAAATAAACTGTTAAAGTACGAAAATAAACTTTTAAGCACGAAAAACAAACTGTTTAAGTATAAAAATAGACTTTTAAGCACAAAAAATAAACTGTTTAAGTATAAAAATAAACTTTTTAAACCTTATGCATTTCCAGATGACCAGATGCAAATACAGCTTTTTAGTACAAAACACTCTTTTTCCAGCCAAAAAAAGCTACTTTTAGCGCCACATGGATAACGCGGCAATATGTCCAAACACATGAGAACAAACACATCACAGGTGCTAAATTCATAAAAAAAAAAAACCTTAATACCACATACTTAACATATAATTAATAACAAAACTCGTGCAATTTACACGTTATTCAACCTATAATTATATTTTTTTTAAAACAAAAAAATAAAAATAATTTTTTTTTTTTTCTTCTTCTTCAACTTTTCTAAATTTTTAAATTCCTAAAATTTTTTCCATTTTTAATGAACGAAGAAACCGAGACAAGTTTTTAAGTGTTTCTAAGTGGCAGGGGTCGTGTCCTAAGTTTTACTTTATTATGCTGTAAGCGATGGCTGCTGCCTCTTTTTCGTTCTTCCTGATGCCGCGCGTATTAATTATGAATAATGGATGACTCCCTGCTCACGTATGGTGCATAAATCCTAAGCAGTATTGCCCGCGGGAAATGGAGAAGGTTGGGGGGAGGGGGGGGTTGTCGACCATCTTTTTTTTCTTCTGCATGCTAGTCGCGCAAAGCTATCTTGGCATATTCGCAAGGGGCAAACACCATATTTATTTGGCACACACTGCCGCTGTCAGGGCAACGTTCAAACACTTAAAAAATATCGTGGCAACGGGTCCGTGTACGTTGTTGTATATGAAATGACTTGGGAGAAATTTAGTACTCGACTTAATGGAAATTTTTGTCAGCATGATTAATTCTCGGAGATGGAATAAGGGATGATCAAGTGGTTTTTAAAGAGGTTAAAGATTGATTATATTGGATTGGATGGATTTTTGAAATGTGTGAAGAAAAAAAAATAAATTAAAAGTATGAATAAATTTTGAATTTTTTTGCATGTGGTAAAATTTGTAAAAAAATAAAATGTGAATAAATTTTGAATTTTTGGAAAAAATAAAATGTGAATAAATTTTGAATTTTTGGAAAAAATAAAATGTGAATAAATTTTGAATTTTTGGAAAAAATAAAATGTGAATAAATTTTGAATTTTTGGAAAAAATAAAATGTGAATAAATTTTGAATTTTTGGAAAAAATAATATGAATAAATTTTGAATTTTTGGAAAAAATAAAATGTGAATAAATTTTGAATTTTTGGAAAAAATAATATGAATAAATTTTGAATTTTTGGAAACAAATTATATGAATAAAATTTTAAATTTTTGGAAAAAAATATGATTTGAATTTTTGCTAAGCTTATATAGTACTGGAAAAATGCATGGTCTGTAAAATTAAAGTAGATTTAGCTGTGGGTGACGTGATGTAAATTATAAAATTAAAATTTTATTTAAATAACTTTTTTTTTTTAAATTAAAAAAAAAAAAACTGTTCAAGTATCATTTCCTCTTATATAAATTAAATACAATAAATTAAAATTTAAAAAAAAAATAATTAATACCTAGCAGATTCGAAATTTCCTGTTATACCATTTCGAATAAATAAATATCCAAAAAAAAAAAACAAAAAAAAATTAATGAATTAATTTGTGAGCCGCTGAAAATCGAAATATTCGTCATTTTCCGTGGTATTCTTGCGCACGACTGCCAACTTTTTCTTATATATTTCCATGCTCGCTTAGTTCTTTGATTCTAAAACTATTTTCCTTGAATGACAACAAATCAACTCGTTTTAAAGTCTAGTTAAGATCAGAAGACTGATTTATTCAAATTAACCCAAGGATATGCAAGCTTTAAAAACAACATTAGTGGATAACCCATAAACACAATCATGTTCATATTTCGGGTCAAGTAGTTAAAGCGCTGTTGCATTTGGTTGAAAAAACTGCCGCTGTTGGCGCTAGTTTTTTTCCAAAAACGGCCACTGCACATGCGCACAGAGTTTCATCTTTACTTGGCTTTCCTGCTTCACAATCTTTTTTCAATGTGATCGTCCGCTACTAACCCTAAACAGAAGCGCTTTAGCCAATATGCAGTGAAGCCGGCTTTTTTTTTCTGCTGGAGTTTTAAGGGGCTAAAATTTGCCGATCAATTATTTTAATAAATATCAAAGCAAATACTTCAAATTTTTTTTTATATAAAGTTTATTAGTATTTGAACAAAGTCAGAAAATTTCAGCTTCATAAGATAAGCCAAAAAAAATTTTTCCTATTCAAGAAAAGAGCTGAACACAATTGTGTCATAGGTTGCCCATCTAAGGGTTAAAAGGAATCCTTATATAAGGCAATCACCGTAGACCAATGGGGCCTAATCATGAAGAGCCCCAATAACGATAGAGGTATCGGTGCTGGACGTATCTGCGACCAGGCCCCAATATGAACGTGATTCCGACGTTCCGGAGTCACATAATTATTAAAACAAAAAAAACAAAAATAACTACACCATAAAAACTATTGAAAAAAATAAAAACAAAAAAAAAAAACAAAAAAAAATTCCTCTTTCTTAAAAAATAAAAAAATATTAAAAATGTCGTCATCTTTCACCCCATTCCTGATTAAATCATACGCAAGAAACGTGCGAAGCAAAGAAATTGTATATGAAAAGTGGCAATTGCCCCAACCTTCAACTCGCACTTATTTATCTTGTTGCAAAACCAGAAATGATTTACGACTTACCCGAACTAATTACACTTCCCCAAAAAAAAAAAAAAATAAAAAAAAAAAAAAAAATAAAAATAATTTGGTTTAATGACAAGCTAATCATTTATATCAAGGTGTTGGTCCGGTCAATTTTTCTAATACACGGGTCACGACCAACCAGTCATTTTATTCCTATTATCCTATCAGATCTCATACATTGTAGAATGAAGCTAATTATACGTAGCGATGTATGGCCTCATAAATTAAAATAAACACCCGAGATTTATAGCAGTCCTACATCAAGTGCTGATACGTGCAGGTGAGAAAACCCTCAAATTCGCCCCGTAATTATCGCCGTGTGAGCGCCGCCCTGGTGACGGATGTTGACCGCCATCTATAATTTAGTGGTGTAAAGAAGGCGGCGTGCAGCGATCAAAGTGTCTGACACATTGGCGCTTAAAAATGAGCCGAGGAAGGTTGATAAGTGCAAATGACCGAGCTAGAGCTCGTCTCTAATTATTGGTGTGGGGCCAAAATGATGCGTGGAGGAGGTTGGGCGCCCTCTGTGAACGGGCTTTGTGTTCTCACGGGCGTTAAATACTCAAATTATAGGCTTGTAAAATGAGTGTGCAGTCTGATTTGATAAATCTCTTTTCTTCGTCTATTGTTTGTTGGGTTTTTTTTTTTAGTATTTTGTTTTGATTGTTTTTGTTGGTTTCGCTTTATGAAATGAATAATGTCAGTTTTGTTACGTTTTAATTGTTTCCTGTTTGAAATCTGCTTTTCTTCTTAACCTTCTCACATCCATGCTATGGGACTATAGTCCCAGCCCTCGAACCTGTTCACCTCCGTGCCAAAAATTGGAAACAGGCACTTTTTTAAAGTCAGAAAATGGTTTTAAGAGGATTTATAGGAATGGTAGAACTATTATTTTGTTTAAAATTTCTGAAGATTGATTAAGTAGTTACTGAGAAAAAAATGAAAAACCACCAAAATCAGGTTTTTGCAATTTTGACAATATCTCGAGAACTGATGAAGTTAAAATTAAAAATTAAACTTATCTAGGACGTTCAATTTCTTGGGAAACTTTTTTAAATTGGATGTATGGGTCTGCGAAGCCCTCAAAAAAAGTCATAATGGAGCTATGTAATGGTTGTCAACAATCAAAATTTTCAAAAAATCATTGTGACCAGAATTTTATCCAAAATCCAATGATACTCCAAGATGTTTAACTGCGTACATACCTCTAACACTTCCAGGATGTATGGCTTAATTCATCAAGAATTCTGGTCATAATGATTTTTTTGAAAATTTTGATTGTTGACAACCATTACATAGTTCAATATGACTTTTTTTGAGGGCTTCGCAGACCCATACATCCAATTTAAAAAATTTGCCCAAGAAATTGAACATCCTAGATAAGTTTAATTTTTAATTTTATCTTCAACGGTTCTCGAGATATTGTCAAAATTGCAAAAACCTAATTTTGGTGGTTTTTAATTTTTTTCTCAGTAACTACTTAATCAATCTTCAAAATTTTTACACGAAATGATAACTCTACCATTACTCTTAAAACCATTTGTCAGTCACTATTACATCTTTTAAAAAATTTCTATTTTCTGACTTTAAAAAAGTGCTCGTTTCCATTTTTTTGGCAAGGAGGTGTGAATGTAGGTTTTTTTTAAATAAATTTTTTTACTTTCTCAAATTTATCTGAAAATCTCAAGATTATGATGATGACACACGTTTCAGAATTTTTTCAGAATTTTTTGCAACAAATTAATTAGTAATTTGAAATGCAAAAAAGGTGCCCCTTAGATGTCCAGCAATTGATAAAAGTTGTTTTCACCGCATTTTATGAAAAGCAATTCTGGTAAGCGCCACCTGTACTGTAATTATGGCGATTTTGCCGTAATTAGTAGCCCCTTGTTGTTATTCTAGGAAAAATTAATCAAAAATTTGCCAGGAAAAATAGGGAAACTAGGATTGTGTGCAAGTGCAGATGGTTTTTACAAGCAACAATACCTAGTAGCAAAAATTAAAAGGTGGGACTAAAGTCCCAATTGCGGAGTGTTAGCGTTGTTTTTTTTCGCCGGGTATCAGAAAGTTAACCAAGCTTGGGAAAAAAGATGTTAATACAGTATTAAGTTTAATTGCTACTGGACAGTATAGTAAACAAACTTTGCAATGTTCAAATTTGTTTTGGTCATAATAGAGACTGCAATTTTTCGTACGAAAAAAATTTGGGTCATTGAAATCATATAATTTCTAAAACCTATAATTTAGATACTTTTAGTGATGTTTTAGTGTATTAATCTATATCTTAATAATATAGCATCTATAGTTGTATCTCTTATCATTAGGTGCATTCTATCCTGAAAAAATTAAGTCACACCATAGCGAGGACAGCCCTATAGATAAGACACAAACTCTTCGCCAAAGTGCATATTCCTATGGTATTTACGCTCTGTAGACTGGAATTCCTTTGCACTGTATACTTTTTGGCTATCCTGAGGATGGTCTTCAATGTATATAAACAATTCGTGCACGAAACTACCTTTGGTTAATGACCTATGCATTGTACTGAAAGTATGTAATGTGGTATCTTATTTTAATCCTCTAGTTGAGCTGAGTCGAAAAATCATTGTTTTGTAGTCCAAAAATGTGCGTGCCATTGTTAACAAACGAAAACGCTTGTAAAATATTTTTAAAAATTCTTTACATTTGGGTTTTTGTATTGTTGCGCACATTTTTTGGCTATGAAACGATGATTTTTTGACTCAGCTTGACTAGAGGATTAAAATAAGAAACCACAATATATACTTTCGGTACAATGCAAAAAAGTTCACTTTTTAAGTTCTGTGCACGAATTGTTAAATAGAGTTTAGAATTGTTTAGATTATGAGTGTGAATTTATGCTTGGGTCACACCTGAACCACTTTTCTAGAACTTGGGACTTTCACAAAGTTCATGTTGTAGAAAGTGGGCGGGACTTGTAGAAAAGTGGCTGAGATGTTATTTACTGGTGTATTGTTAAACTCTATTCTCTCTCCCTCTCTGTGGTTATATTGTCTTGCAAGAAAAGTTTGTGTTTCTCAAAAGCGTTAAATAATGTTTTGCTAAATTATAGTGTTGCCAAATGGGATGAAATTTATCACTTTGTATCTTTTTTCCCCACTCTTGCGTAAGAGGTAGAAAATGCTATTTTGTCAGGCTATAAAAAGCAATTTTTTGAACGTTTCATTCACAAATTGCAGGGTGTATGGAACTGCACATTTGACAACAGGTATATATTTTAAAAGTACTATTCTTATCTATGATTAAGGCGGAGATTCTGCAGCATGGCTGTAAACCATTTATTTAGATGAATATGAACAAGAACATGTCTAAACAACATTAAGAAAATATTTTTTATAAACATTCAAAATGACTTTTTTATTTCAACGTTCAAACATAACATTAAACAAATGTTGCATATCAACAACCGTTATTTCCACTGTTTGATTGTTGTATCAAAATGTTGATACAACATCTAATGAACATTCATTCCACTGTTTGATTGTTGTATCAAAATATTAATACAACATCTAATCAACATCAAGTTACACCAACAAGTGCTAAATTCTTGAAATTACTCCAGCTGGTCGTCCATGTCTCTGGCTAACTACATACTAGGCGGGTTCGAAAAGTCATTTAAACCAGTGTAACCACGTTTACACTCGTTTAAATTTTGTTGTTTACACAAATTAATTCGTGTAAACGTCGTTCAACCGTGTTAAACGGAAACGACCCATTTTCATCGTGCAAATGCACATGTAATGGAATTTGATGTTTAAAGTGTTGTATTTGACGCCATCTTGAATCCTCGCTTCGAATGTAAGTAGTAACAATGTGCATGATTCTCAAAATTGTTACTATTGTTACTATTTGTTACTAATTGTTAATAT
Organism: Strigamia maritima; assembly: GCA_000239455.1. Taxonomy (NCBI): domain Eukaryota; kingdom Metazoa; phylum Arthropoda; class Chilopoda; order Geophilomorpha; family Linotaeniidae; genus Strigamia; species Strigamia maritima. The sequence continues at coordinate 23,329 of JH431362.1, read as the reverse complement.
CTAATGTTACTTTTGTTGTAAAAGAAAAGCAGGCAAGAATGATGTGCTTGCTGAAAAACATCTGCTCCGTACAGCTTGTTTTTTTTATTACGGCAGCCATGTTTGTGTGAATTATGTGTAAATTCCAGTCTAAATTTCAGTCTAAATGCATATGCTACATTTTAACTCAAAAAGTCAGTCGTGCAACTTGACATTTACACTATCAGTTGCACTGGTCGTTCAGTGCAAAATCATTTCGAACCCGCCTACTGTAAACTCGAAGCAACTGGAAGAAGTATACACACAGAGTGCAAACCCAAAACTTCTAAACGCAACTATACAGCCTACACAAGTACACGTGAGTAAAAAGGTGATTCTGGTTTGCTCCAATACAATAGGTGCATTCAATCTTAAATCTTACCCCAATGCAATGCGTGACACACCAGTATATAAGATTTTTTCCCAAAAAATAAAATATTTTTACATGTAGCATTATACCTGTAAAAAATTCCATTTTATTACATAATCATTTTTTGGTTCTTAATAACTATTTGGCACTAATCCATCTTAAGAATGTTGTGTGGCGTATTGCATTGTGGGTGTAAAAACAGTGACACAGTCATATATAACTGCTAGTGGCACTACTCGTGGTGAAACGCTGAGCACACGTCGATACGTGTCCCTGTTATTCTTGGTTCATGATATCGAGTAGTGGCGGCAAACAATCAAACCAAAAACAGATTTGCAAAGCGATGTAATGCGCATGCACGATGCGGAGAAGTCACTTTTCATAGTCTGAGAAGTTGTTTCTGACTCACTTCTTTTAGTGTGAGAATGTGAGAATGAAATGACTTCTCTGCCTTCTCAGACTTATGACGTATTTTGCCTAAGAGAAGTCGAGAAGTAGATTCGACTTCTCGAGATTGAATGCATCTACTAGGTGCGTTCAATTCCAAAGTGATTATAAAAGCATAATTAAATCTGATTATAGAGAATGAGTTTAATCTGCTTTAAGCATTGAACGTGTTATTAAGTTTCAGTCTGTGCATGCGCAGTTGCAAACTTAAATAATCTAGGGCCAAGTTCCTTGATCAGAACTAGTTCTTAATCCAAAATCCATGTCCGAATTGTTGTAATTTTCTTTTTTCAGTTGATAATTTAAGCCACTATAAAATAGTGGTATACATTAAATAATACCAAAAGTGTTGTAATGTAGTAAATATATAAAAAAGCACTGAAATCTCTTAATAAAGTCAATCGAGTGCCACCTCGATCTATCTCGAATCCAAAATGGCTGCCAAGAATGCTGCCAAAAACAAGATTTCAGCAGCATAAACAACCCTCAACGTAGTTTATGTAAAAGCGGTTTATGGGTAAACTGATTGTTAGAAAATGACATAAAAACATCATTTCTGCCTAACGAGAATCAAAAGAATCAAGATAAACAGTTTGTCACTTTGGAATTGAATGCACCTAATGTATGATTCTGTCCATTACAAAGATTAAATACCTAAATTTGATGATGTAACTATTTTACTGATTAAAAAGTTATTTATACCCATTAAAAAGTTTTTTTTTTAAATTCCTTATATTAGCTTTGCTTTTGTATGTTTGAGTATTTCAATGTTCCCCACCCTTTGGAAGGTCATCCCGTCATCCAATCGAGCTGGAAAAAAACGCGAAAGAAAAAAATAAAAATGGCTGACAACAATAAAATAGTCAGGAGAGCAGTGCCACCAGAATCATCGCCACTGCTCTCCTGGCTGTTTCATTGTTGTCAGCCATTTTTATTTTGGTAACAGGCTGTGACAAAACAAATCTCGTGTATTGTCGAATCGGCCTCGCTTTTCTCTTATTTTGTAAGTAAATTTAGACTATCAAAATTTTTTTTAAAATTTTTGTGTATTACTTTCATGTGTTTTAAATGATGCTTGATCCAATGGACCAAAAAAACTGATGTCGTAAACCATTTAAGTAATCACGGATAAAAAACAACAATCGTTGGGAGAAATAATCAACGAGAACTATGGAAAAATAGAGCACGAACGAGGCAAAAGACGGATCTAAAATTAAATAATAAAGCGCATTCGTTTTCGTTTGTTAACAATAGCATGCACATTTTTGGACTACAAAACAATGATATTTCGACTCAACTCAACTAGAGAATTAAAATAAGATATCGCAATATATACGTTCAGTACAATGTGTAAGTCATTTACCAATGAGAGTTTCATGCACGAATTGATACCGTATTTTGTCGATTAAAGGCCGCCCTCGAATTACGGCCGCCCTCGAATTATGGCCGCGCCCCTCGGCTGTAATTCGAAATAAACGCCGCACTCGAATTACGGCCGCGGCCATTATTCGAAATGTGTACGGTATCGTTTTGTCTAAATTGCGTTGCATGTACGCAAGTTATTAAGTTGTAAAAGATGTGTTCAAACGATTTTAATACGTTTTTAATACGTTTGCACGTATTAAATACATTAAAATCGATTAAACACACGTTTTACATTTAAAAAGTTGCGTACATGCAAGGCAATTTATGACCAAACGAATTAAACGCCGCCCTCGAATTACGGCCGCACCCCTCGGCCGCAATTTGTAATAAAGGCCGCGGCCTTTTAAATCGACAAAATACGGTATGTCGAAAAAAGCAGATAAGATAAACAAATTTGCTGTTCCTTTCCAGATTTGATGTCCCGGAGAGACAACAGATCTGGCAGGTTCAGCAAATGAAG
>JH431362.1:0-20589 GCA_000239455.1 Strigamia maritima | reverse complement strand
AAAAACACAAAAGAGAAAGAAGAGAAAAAAAGAAAAGACAGATAACCAGAAGACCCATTAGCACCACTGCAGTGGTGCAGTGGAGTACTCAGGAGAGGCCTCGAAGAGGCAGGAACATAGGAAGACCCCGTATAATAATTTAGCCTTTAATAGTTCTCTAGGAGTCGGCGCCATCTCTTACTAACCTTTAAACCACTAGGTACGCTTGTCCAAGACTTGACCCGTGAACCACTGATACCGTATTTTGTCGATTAAAGGCCGCCCTCGAATTACGGCCGCCCTCAAATTATGGCCGCGCCCCTCGGCTGTAATTCGAAATAAACGCCGCACTCGAATTACGGCCGCGGCCATTATTCGAAATGTGTACGGTATCGTTTTGTCTAAATTGCGTTGCATGTACGCAAGTTATTAAGTTGTAAAAGATGTGTTCAAACGATTTTAATACGTTTTTAATACGTTTGCACGTATTAAATACATTAAAATCGATTAAACACACGTTTTACAATTTAAAAAGTTGCGTACATGCAAGGCAATTTATGACCAAACGAATTAAACGCCGCCCTCGAATTACGGCCGCCCTCGAATTACGGCCGCACCCCTCGGCCTTTGTAATAAAGGCCGCGGCCTTTAATCGACAAAATACGGTAAATAGAGTTTATGAAAAACCAGCTTTTGTAACCATTGTTCTGAGAATATAATCACGTTTTGTTAATTCATATGTCTGTACTTTATTTTATTGCGAGAACCAACACGTTTATAATAATAATAATGGATTTCTGTTCAGTGACAATGGGACTACTGAATTACGTACATACACAAATGCAAAATGTAGAAATTTTGAATTTACATTTACATTTTATATTTTAGCTCTATTTTCAGTTTGTGTGTTGATGTAATTATTAATAATATTATTTTCCAACTTTTCAATCTAATTTTAGCACTTATTGCCACACGTTTGATAGTTTTCAAGTGTTTTGCATCTGTTACTTAGATGTTCAAATTATTCAGCCATTTCTTTTGCACCTAAAAAATACTCACAAACTCTGTTGCAACTACAGCAAATCTTTAACCAAAAATTAATCTTACAGAACGATAAATGGATTCAATCATTTTGATACAATCATCAAACAGTGGAAATATCTGTGGTTGATATGCAACATCCGTTTAATGTTAAATCAACCATTTGTTATGTTTAAATGTTGAGATAATGTTGATAAAAAATGACATTCTTATATTGAATCAACAGTTTTGATGTTTATAACAAAATTTGTTTAGAAATTTTCTTGTTTCGTGCGTAGACATTCTTCAATCGAAGAAAACGGATAACTAAATTGATAACTAAATTAAAGACAAAAGTATCATCATTTTATTCAACAACTATTTGCATCAAATTCAACAGTGACTCATTCAGGACAATAAAACGAACAGCAATATGCTTTTGTTCCAGCGATTTTGCATTTTTTGCCATCACCGTATTTATCTCTTTTACAGGTTTTGTAACTACTATCGCATATTCCTTTGCACCACGGTGCTGTTCCATCCCAATAACAATGATTGGTAACACCGCCGTCAGTTATCCCAATGACCATTATACAAAAAACAACAAACAGACAGTAGTGCTTCATCCTGAATACAGAAACGGAAATGTGAATTAAAAGACTTAACATTTATAAATTCCCTTTTTTACTCACTCTTTGGTTGACTGCGTAGTATGCAAGAGAGTTAAGTCAGCAACTTGTCCAGCGTGTAAATTCTAGTTAAAATTCTCTCAACTTTTATTGTAAATAGATCAGAGCAACATCTGGTTGGCGACCAATCAGAAGCATGGTGAATCATTTCACCATGATCAGAAGTCACAACGTAATAAAATTACAGATGGTGAATTGCACTACTCGCCTACGTGTGTAACACGTGTAAAAATTAGTATAATTATATTATTAACCCTCAAAGCCCCATCCTATGTGACAATTGTGACAAGCTGCAGTTGTAAATACAATTTAAAAATATTTTTCTAAAAATCTGAAATTTACAGTAGCTGGTAAGAATAATTTTATTGTAATCAGGCATGACATAAAAAAGTTATTGTAAAAAGAAAAACAGTCCCCTTAAATTCCCAGCTTAAGTTTTTTGTTGTTTTCACTGCAAATTTTACTCTAGTAAGAGCGCTTTTAGAATATTGCGCCCCCTATATGTAAACTAAACAAACATACACAGCATCAACTCTTTATGTTTGAAACACATGGTCAACCGAGTTAATGTGGGACTAATTGCAATTTTAAATTAAGTATATAAAAATTGTAAGTATACTGTAAATAAATGATTAAGCACACCTTGCATGCTGTTCAAAACGACATTTTGATCGCATGTCTTAATTATTACAGTCAGTGACACCTAGTGTCAGTTGGTGAAACCATCGTAACACTTCAAAGCAGAGATATAGCAGGATATAAAGTATTTGTTACTTCTGTTTATTTTTGTGCTGGTCTTGGGTGTTATGAATTATCAGTTGCCGCTGTGATGGAACTTCACCACGAAACCTGCTCGTATATTGAACACAATTGCGAGACCAAAAGCTGCTCGATTAGACATAGGATGCTTTGATGCGATACACTAGGTGTATTTCTTTTTAGAGCGCTTTTTTCAGTAGCGGCAGCTTGCCGTATTTCTTTTTAGAGCGCTCTGCAAGCGCTCGGCGTGCGCTCGCTACTTCTTTTTGAGACGTAGCGCTCTGTAGCGCACCGTAGCGCTACGCTTTGCTACGTGATCAGTGGCATAATAAAATGGCAATCACCAAAATAACATGGCGATTACCAAGGTAAAACATGGCGGTTACCATATTTATATTGGACAGAAATCAAAAATAATAATAAATAATAAGTAAATAATAAATAATAATAATAAAATGACTGTGAAATTATTTTAGAATCATTTGTGGAATGTGATTTAAAAAAAATTAATTTGTTTATTTTTTTTTAACAGAGAGCCATACAAATTAATAATAATTTGTCCGACTCCTAATGTTAATTGCCTTCCAATTTTTAAATTTCTTAATAAATAATTGTAATTATAATTAAAAAAAGAATACTAAATGTTGTTTACAGAAAATAAATAATTTATTCAATGTGTTTAATTGCAATCCACTCACAAAGCACATGGATGTCAAAATCCTCCATTTTTGTAGCACTACAGTTACCAAATCGTATTCCACAATACTGAGGAATACGGCACTACGGTGTTGTCGCTTCCTGTATTAGGTGACGTCACGTAGCACTACTAGGTAGCGCTACATGTAGCAAAAAGAAATACTAGGATTGTATAACTGGGACCATTACAAAGATTGTATGTACATCTAAATTTAATGTAACTATTGTACGATTAAAAAGTTACTTATTATTTATTACATGCATAAAAAAATTTGCTTTTTTATTTCTTACTAATCCATGAGAAACGTTTTGTGTGATAATGGATTATGTACAACCCCAGTGCGAAATGTAGAAATTTGGAATTTAAATTTACATTTTAGCTATATTTTTACTTCATGTGTTGTAATGTGATGTAAGTTACTCTAGTTACATGCACACGCTTTTCTGGAAAATGACGTCATCATTTATCAAGTTGAAAAGTGGAAACTAGAGTGAATACTTGAGAAATAATGACGTCATTTTCCAGAAAAGCGTGTGCTTGTAAGTAATTGACGCTTGCCACACGTTTTATAGTTTTCCAAATGTTTTGCATCTGTTAATTTACGGCATTATGAGTTCAAATCATTCAGATATTTCTTTTGCAGCTAAAAATACTCCCATTGGCCAGTCATCTGTGTGCAACTATAACAAACATTCAACCAAAAATTAATCATCAGTTGAACAATGAAAACAAATAACTAAATTATCATATCTTATTGGAAGTTTTTAATTCCATTTTATTTAATTTATGCTAAATAATTTTATAGTAATAAAGACATCATTTTAATCAACAACTAATTGCATCAAATTCAAATACAGTCAATGACTCATTAACAATGCTCCGAACAGTAATATGCTTTTGTTCCAGAGATTGTGCATCGTTTGCCATCACCAGTCTTAGATCTTTTACAAGTTATGTACTGCGCTCTTGTACAGCTTCCACTGCACCACGGAGCCGTTCCATCCCAAAAACAATGATTGGCGCCTTCAGTCATCCCAATGACCATTATACAAAGAACAGCAAGCAGACAGCAGTGCTTCATTCTGAATACAAAACGGAAACATTTATAGAATCCCTTTCATACTCACCCTTTGGTTGACTGTGTATAGTTGTATGCGAGAGTTATGCCAGCAATTTGTCCAGCGGGTAAATTCTAGTTAAAATTCTCTCAACTTTTGTTGTGAATAGATCAGAGGAACATCTGGCTGGGGACCAATCAGAAGTCACAACGTAATATAATTACAGGCGGTGAATCGTCCTACTCGAGCATGTGTGTAACACGATTTTTCTAAAGTTTCTCAAGGACATGTGATCTAAATGTCATTTTAAACAGCATGCAAGATGTTTAATCATTTATTTACAATAACAATTGTCAATACTCTATTTATTATTTCGTGCGCGAAACTCCCATTGGTTAATGTCCTATATTGTACAGAAAGTATACAGGGTGGAAAAAAAGTCTGTTTCCACTCAAAAAATTTCCAAAACGGATAAAGATATCAAAATTCTGCTAATGCAGTTGAATAGTATTTGCTTGGTGCGCTTTTCAATGGTGATATTAAAACAATCATCAAATGATTGCAACAATGACTTTCACACTGTATCTTAAAAACTGTTGAAGTTAGACAAAAATTTTTAATTAGAAAGTTGTAAAGAATCATTTGTTTAGTACATTATCATTAAAAAAACAGCATGTTATTAGTAAATTATTTTGATAAAATAGAAAAATTAGTTGGCACAAAAAAAGTTTATTTTTAAGTTTTTTAAGAAATTTTATTGGAATTTGAAATTAAAATGAATACTTGAAAACGTTTAGGTGACTTAAAATCACAAAGCAAACAAAAAATCTTGTAAAAACTCTCGTTTTACGCGTTGTATAAAAAATTAGCTTAACTGGTTTGATTTCATGTGAAACTCATTTATTGCATTTATTTTATGTTTTTTCCACCCTATGCCAAAACTGTGTCCCTTGCTAAAAATTGTTAAACTAAACCCACACAAATGTATAATCCTTTAATTGCGCACCTGTTACTAGACCTACTTTACCCGGTCTTTGACCGGTGTATTGGAAACATCTGCCACTTGGCGGATTCGAATTTGTATTGTTTTCTCCATCTGTTAACCTTTTACTATGGTTTTTTTAATCTTTTAACTGTAATCCTTTAATTTCCGTTGGCCGGGTAGAAGTTTGAAGTGAATAACTCCCTCGAACTGAGTCCTCCAATCAGGAAGACTTCCTGGAGGACCCCTATATATTTGTTTCAATTGGAAATAAAATTCACTCTGTGTTACCAAACTGGTCATGCTTATTTTGCTCTGACTTTTACATTTTTAAAAAGTAACATTTAGTCATTTAATTTCCTCCCAGGGAAAAATATAGTTTAAATAATTTTAACCTAAGTTGTGGAACTATTTCAATTTATTAATTTTAAACTGAAAGAGTTTTTAAATCTTGTAATTCATAAATGACAATTGTTTCAAAATTTAGCACCACAGTGTAAGAAACTTTTAAACATCTCAAATCATGATAAAAATGTGTGAAAATTGCTAAGAATTTACAAGTAAAGTTATTCTGGAACTAAACTAAAAAGTATTTTTTGCCAGTAAAAAAATTCCAGAAAAAATTACAGATTTGTGACAACTAATTTTCTAATTTTTCTCAGTTGTAATACCACAAGCGCTGGTGTGATTGTCGAAATAAGCTTGTAACAATGAATTTTTTACTCGATAGAAATCACGAGTGCATCAAAAATTGCAACCTGAATAAATCACGAGTGCCCGCAGGGCACGAGCGGTTTATTCTGGTCGCAATTTTTAGATGCACGAGTGGTTTTACCAACGAGTAAAAAAATGAATGGTTGCAAGCTGTTTCGACAATCACTAGCGCGAGTGGTATTCGGGAAGAGAATCTAACGAGAAAAACTACAACAACAACAAATCTATATCTATATTTCTTAAAGGACTTTACGAGATTTTGAGATTCCATGGGATTTCATGGGATTCCATGAGATTTTGCGAGATTTCACAGAATACCACAAAATTTTACGAGATTTTATGAGATTCCGGGAGATTTTATGAGATTCTGGGAGATTTTATGAGATTCCGAGGAATTTTACGGGATTCCACGAGATTCACGGGATTTTAACGAAATATCCGAGCAAATGTAAATCCTGTGGAATTCCGTAAAATCTCGCAAAATCTCGTAAAATCTCGCGAAATCTCGTAAAATCTCACGAAATCTTGTAAAATCCCATGAAACATCGCACCATCGCCATTTTGAGATTGGGGTGGAGTGGCTCACTCTGACGGCAAATTGTTTCAGAAGTGGATAAAACAAATTTATTTTCGGATATTTTTCATGGTGCTAAATAATCAAAACAATAGGCGCGCCAACCAATGAGATTCGACCAGAAATTCGAATTCAACGAATCCGCTCGTACGCTCTCGTCGATAGTTTTTATGAGTTAGATTCTCAAAATAAATTCCTATTAACTACAGTTTTTTAAATGTCATGTTACTAAAAAGATGATTCTCTACAACTTTCTAATTGGAAATTTTTGTCTAACTTTAACAATTTTTAAGATACAGTGTGAAAGTCATTGTTGCAATCATTTGATGATTGTTTTGATATCACCATTGAAAACCGCATCAAGCAATTACTATTCAACTGCATTAGCAGAATGTTGATATCTTTATTCGTTTTGGAAATTTTTTGAGTGGAAACAGACTTTTTCCCCATCCTGTATATTGTGTTATCTTATTTTAATCCTCTAGTTGAAAAATGTGCGTAACAATACAAAAACCCAAATGTAAATAATTTTTTAAAAATATTTTACAAGCATTTTCCTTTGTTAACAATGGCAAGCATATTTTTGGACTACAAAACAATGATTTTTCGACTCAGCTCCTACTCAAGCATGTGTGTAACACATGTGAAAATTGTGAAAATGTCATTAAGCAATTATATCCATTAGAAATACATCTGTTTTTGGTATTATCTATATGTATATTTTTCTAAAGTTTCTCAGGACATGTGATCTAAATGTCATTTTAAACAGCATGCAAGATGTTTAATCATATATTTATAATAACAATTGTCAATACTCTATTATTTCATGCGCGAAACTCCCATTGATTAATGACCTATATTGTACAGAAAGCATACAGGGTGGAGAACTTTTTCCCCATCCTGTATATTGTGTTATCTTATTTTAATTTTCTAGTTGAAAAATGTGCGCAACAATACAAAAACCCAAATGTAAATAATTTTTTAAAAATATTTTACAAGCATTTTCTTTTGTTAACAATGGCATGCATATTTTTGGACTACAAAACAATGATTTTTCGACTCGAATCGACTAGAAAATTAAAATAAGATATTTTAATAAGATACTTTCTGTATAAAATAGGACATTAACCAATAGGAGTTTAGCGTACAAAATGTAAATTCTGCCAAATGAAGCGGAGTTTACGGAGCGAATGACAGCAGAATGTCATTCTACCGACGGAGTCGGAGGAGTCACAAGAGATGGCGTACCTGCCGGAATTACGTCAGTCTTTAGAGGATTTCAACTCTGTGAAAAATAAATAAATTATGAAATTAGGAGTCACTTGTAAATAAAAAAGCACACTTAATTAAGTGTGGGAGGTGTCGATGGGTCCTGTGACTCCTCCGACTCCGTCGGTAGAATGACATTCTGCTATCATTCGCTCCGTAAACTCCGCTTCATTCGGCAGAATTTACATTATATCTCTGTAGTCTACGGAGTCCAAGGAGACTTTAAAGATTCAGAGTTTAAATGAAGTAAATTAAAGACACATATATTTCTGGAAATTTATTATTTTATTATAACAATAATTATTTTGAATTCATGGCTTTGGAAAAAACAGCGTTTTGAAAATCGTTTTCACTTAGTATCGGACGAGCATAAAATTGAGTAAATGTTGACTCGTTTGTCCAATTTGCCGCTGCTAAAATATCTTGTGTTGGAACGGCTTCTTTCACCGCACTAGTTGCCGCTGATCGAGTTGAGTGGGCTCTGAACTTGACTACTCCGATTGAAATTAAAAATTTTTTAATCCAGTTTCTGACTGTCAACTTCTGGCTGTTTGAAAGGTGGGTTTTGAATTAAGAATAAGTGTGACCCAGTCCTGATGTTTTCAGAAACCTGTAGAAAGTCAGTTAAAGCCGTAACCGGACAGATCAACCTGTCTTGCTCGAAGGAGACGAGTTTGATAGCGATGTGATGGCCTGGTCGAGTCTGTTTTGATAATTATGAAGGTATCCAAATTGCTTCTTTGTCGGTTAGGTGCTAGTCGTCAAGGCTTAGACTCTGCAGAGTATTTACTCTCTGTGGATGCCAGAGCAATAAGCATTAAGAGTTTTAATTGTAGTTTCGGCCATTTTAAAATGGAGTGAGAGCACCAAGTTCAAAGTTCGCGCAGAGCTATCCCTACGTCCCAAGTGTGTGTATACTTGGGCAATGCAGGTCGTTCTTGGAAAACCTCTTTTAATACTTTGCCATTATCAGGATTCTGCCTGGTGGTTGGTGCGATGTTCTCAGCAGCTACATTAGCTACTAAAGAGCAGGCTATCGTACCGTACTTGGCATTGTTGCTAAATTGCTAAGCGATGAAGTTTGCTATTTTGGCTACAGTTGTCTCAATGAGAGGCATTTCCCGTGTACAACAAAAACTCTTCCATTTATTAATCTCTGGTGTGTATGTCTTGACGGTCGAAGCCCGCCAGTTGGCCGCAAATAGGTTTGCAGCGTCTTCTGAAAAGCCTTCTGCGATGCAATCTCGCTTTGAGATCTTGCAACCAATCAGGCGCATTGCACCGCTTAATCTGTGGGACTCTTCTGGTTTGTGTTCGAGACACAGATGTTTCGCAGAGAAAACTACTGGTGTTGCTAATGTCATTGATAGTAGGGTGGTGAACCACGTTTGAGTTGTCCACAACGGGGTGATTATTAGAGCTGTGGCTCTGCTGTCGTGGTGTAATTTTCGTAATATTCTCAGAATTAGACTAAAGGGAGGAAAAATGTAAGAATATTGGTTTTGTTGGATCATGTGGGTTTTGCGAGTGAAGAAATATTTATTTTGTTAATTTATTTGATTTGATTGATTTAATAATTTATTTTGTTTTTGATTGTTTGCACATTTATATTTATGTTTTGCATTGTTTTAATATTTATTTAGGCATTGTTTATATTGTGTAGTATTTAATTTATTGGCCATGGGTATTTCCACACAATGTGTGGAAATAATACAGTGACTATTCCCACACATTGTGTGGAAATAGACATGTCTATTCCCACACAATGTGTGGGAATAACGCAATGTCTATTTCCACACATTGTGTGGGAATAGTCGTGTCTACTCCCACACAATGTGTGGAAATAGCCACTGCAACACAAATGTGGAAATAGCCGACTCTGTACAGACTATCTATTCCCACATTTGAAAATAAAAATGAAAATAAAAATGAAATGTGGGAATAGACATGTCTATTTCTACACAGTGTGTGGAAATAACACAGTGGCTATTCCCACAGAAAAAAAACAGCTAAAAATACGAAAATGAGATTTCAAAATTAAATTTTTATTGATGAAAATTACCTAGATTAAAGTCAGTCGAATAATTACTACACCGCTTGCAAATGTAAGAATCTTTCTTGATTCTCTTAACATTTAGTCTGCCCTTCTTTAAATATGCAACACGAAAATATTCATTGCAAGTTTTGTATTAAACCATATTTTTAGTATGCTTTTTCCTGCACGAACAATTCACCCTATTGTAAATTTTCTTTTTATTTTAGGTGTAACACAAGGTGCAGACTACAATGATTGCGGAGTGATAGCGATTGCTAATGCTCATTTGCTTTGCGCAAAGGAATGTCCCTCTAAATATGATTTTGTTCAAAATTCACTTCGGGCTCATTTGAAAGCTATTTTAGAGCATGAAAAAGAGATTTTTTAGTGTTTCCACCTGCACAGTCTGCACCGAATACAAAAATTAAAATAAAACTTTACAATAGGATGTATTGTTCGTGCAGGAAAAGCGTACTAAAATATGGTTTAATGCACAAATATTTTCATGTTACATGTTTAAAGAAGAGCGGACTAAATGTTAAGATAATCAAGAAGGATTCTTACATTTGCAGTAATTATTCGGCTGTCTTTAAGCTTAATGTAATTTTCATCAATAAAAATTTAATTTTGAAATCTCATTTTTGTTTTTTTTCTGTGGGAATAGCCACTGTGTTATTTCCACACATTGTGTAGAAATAGACACGTCTATTCCCACATTTCATTTTTATTTTCATTTTTATTTTCAAATGTGGGAATAGCCAACCCTGTAAAGGCCGTCTATTCCCATAATTTTCGTCCGGTTTAATGTAATTTACTAATTATGCTGCCCTGATTTTTGCAACTACTACTGCACTGTCAGAGTGCAGAGTGAGATGGGAACCAGAGATCTTGTTAAAAAGGATTTCCAACCAAACTAAAGCGCTAACATTTTCCTATCATTTATTGAAAATTCAGATTCCTCAGGAGACCAATCTCCTTTTGCTTCAAACCCATTGTAGTGAGCTCCCCAACTTAAGTCAGAAGCATCCGCAAACAGATGCGCATCTACGGGCGCCGAGTTTAAACGTTTAGGTAAAAAGGCTTTATCAGAAAGCCAAATTCTCAACTCATCCTTGATGTCTGGATAAATGGGGACCATGGCCGAATAATTGTTTTCCAAAAGGGCTAGTTGACCAACTTTGAAAGCTTCTAAGGATTTAATGTTCCAGTAGCCATCTCTCAGTGTCTGTTCTGCAGCAATGAGATTTCCAATTAAGGTGGCTATTTCCGTGATTGATTTATTTAATAAATTTTGCTCAAGTTTTCTGATTTAATCATTTTCTTTTGTGGAAGTGATATTTCCATTTTAATTGAATCTAAAGTAAGCCCTAAAAATTCCATTCTAGTGTTCGGAGTGATCTCTGATTTTTCCCAGTTTATCGGGGAACCCAACAATTGCAAAAAATCGATGACTAACGCGCAATGTTTTAAGGCCTGATTGTACAAGAAACAGAGAAAAAATTGTCGTCTAGGTAAGGAATCCCCGTCAAACCTTGTGTTCGTGGATAACAAAAACTGGGCCTAAAATTTTTGTGAAAATTTAAGGAGCCGAGGCCAAGCCATTCGGCATTACCAAATATTCGAAAATCTTGTTTTGCCAAGAAAATCGAAAAAATTTTCGAAACTGATAATCAATGGGCAGTAAATAAAAAATCCATTTGAAACATAAAATAACCAGGTCTTAAAAGGTTAACAGCATCTTTAATTGATGCTATTTTAAAATGTTCGTAGCTGTAACTGAAAGATTTAATTGTTTTAAATTTAAAATAAGTCGGATCAAGCCATCTGACTTTATTACGGGAAGACAGAAGTCAAAAATTGGTCCTGTTGATCTACAACATTGTGGATTACCCCCTGATTGAGTAGATCGAGAATAGCTGCATTCATTTTTGTCAGTTCCTCAGAAGAAAAGTGAAGTTTTTTCTTACATTAGGTTTGTTAATTGTAAGGAAGTCGACGTTTTTGGGGACGATTTCTATTGTTTCTTCCTGTTGATGTTGAAGTGGCTTCCTCGTCGGAAGTTGCCTCTGAATTGTCCTCTTCCTGCCAAACAGAAGAGAATCGTCAGTTTTTAGGAAGTCAATTGGAAAAACCATCATACCTTGGTATGAACTTTGTCTCTCATTATTGTAACACAAGTTCTGCGAGTAATTTTGATATGGGGCGGATCGATTATCGTACCTGGGTCGTCTAAACGGATTAAAACCTTGATCCTTTTTATCCTTTGCAGCTTTCCTTGGCGCTTTTTCTATTTTTTCCAGCTCATCCACACGTTTGGAGAAGTCAGGGCCAAGCAGTGTAGTGGGAAAGGATTCTAATTTCTTGCAAATGTCATCAAAATTGTCTCCAAGGTATTTGTGCATGTTCAAATGACGTTTGCGGTTGATCAGTAAGTTCGACGTCCCAATCAGGACTAGAGATTGGGTTAAATTTGAATAATGTTCGACCAGAAAGGGGAATTTATCTTTTAAAGCCATCATGGTCTTTGAAAGAGGCATCATAGCTTTAAGCAGGCTTTCCTGTACCTTCATGGAGGATTTATCTTTTACAATGGCCGTTGAATCTAGGAATTTTTCCACAAATTCCTCATATTTCAAGGGTTCAAAAAATTTGAAGTTTCCAGGTAATAAGATATTCTTGATTACCTCATTTTGCTGCTCCATAGGCAGCAAGAAAAGCGATTTGGTTAGGAAATCAGCAATTTTTGTTGGGCCATCTGGGCCATAAACCTTTGTAAGATTTAAATCGTCGAAACTATCGAATTCGACCTCCATTGGAGTCGGTGATGAAAGGGGGACACTCTGTCCATCTGGGACCACTAGAGGTGTAACAATGACCTGTCCACTGGTTGGGGGACTAAATTTTGGTCACCTGGACCAGTTTCCGGATTACCCGAACTTAATACGGGATCCAGTAACAGAACTTGTGCATTAGTAGACACGGGCTGACCACATGTTAGGCCTAAGTCTGAGCGCGCATCCATTTTTTTGCAAAAGCAAGGTGAACGCGCGATCTACAAAGCTGTTTAAATACACCTTCTCCTTCTCCTCCGTAATTCTATCATCTTCCTCGTTAATTTCGTCATCCAAATCGTCAGCCACCTGGGCTGTAATAAATTTCGAACCACCTGGCTTCGAATTTGGCTTTTGATTTATAATATCAAGTTTTACGTAAAATTTTTTAAATTTTTGCTAGCTAATAAATGTGTAACACACGAATATACAAAATACTAAAAAAATACAAGTTTTAACGTTAATATTTTTTTAAAAGTTGTTTTCTTACCTAAAAGCAACTTTCGAAGCGACCACGCAATCCCTTAAGGTATACCAGAAGTGACGGCAGGTACGCCATCTCCTGGGACTCCGTAGACTACGGAGGTAGAATGATAGAGTATATATTAACTTAATTTAAATTGTAATTAATTCCACATTAACTCAGTTGACCATGTGTTTCAAAGATGAAGGCATGTTTATTTAGTTTTTATATACAGGAGACGCAATATTCTAAAAGTGCTCTCACTAGAGTAAAATTTGCAGTGAAAACAACAAAAAACTCAAGCTCGAAATTTAAGGGAACATTTTTTCTTTTTACAATAATTTTTAATTTTATGTCTGATTTTTATCAAATTAATTCAGAAAATGTAAATTTATATTCTTAACAGCTACTTTAAATTTCAAATTTTTAAAAAAAATTATAAAAAGAATTTTGTATTCACAACTGCAGCTTGTCACAATGGGGCTTGGACCAGAAGCCAAGTTGCCCAATTTTGTCACCATGACGCTGCTGTACTATGAGTAGTTCCGGTGACTTGCGCTATATTGTTTAGGCTGGGAAAGCCCAAATTACACAGCGATTTTCAGATATTTTCAGCGGCGCATTTTTGTGAATTTAAAAAAGAAGCCGTGAACTGGTTACCGCAGCCGTAAACAGGTTGCCGCAGCCGTAAACAGGTTGCCGCAGCCGTAAACAGGTTGCCGCAGCCGTAAACAGGTTGCCGCAGCCGTAAACAGGTTGCCGCAGCCGTAAACAGGTTGCCGCAGCCGTAAACAGGTTGCCGCAGCCGTAAACAGGTTGCCGCAGCCGTAAACAGGTTGCTATGGCCGGGTAAGTTGCTGCGGCCGGAAGAACAAGTTGCCGCGCCGGAAGAACAAGTTGCCGCGGCCAAAAAACTTAACTTTGCGGGTTGCTGGCTGGCCTCAGCAACTTGTTCTCAGCCCGGCTGCGGGAACAATCGCAAAGACCATGCGACCGGGAACAAGTTGCCACAGCCGTGAACAGATTGCTGCGGCCGGGTAAACAAGTTGCCGCGGCCGAATTGGTGACTTTTTAACGGGCGTCAGTTGAACGGGCGTCATTTAAACGCAGACAAATAACCAGATGACAATTAAACGGCCCGTCACTTAAACGTGCCGACAATTAAACAGCCTGTCACTTAAACGGGTGTCATCTGAACGCGCGTCATCTAAATGCAAAAAAAAAAAAAAAAAAAATAGTAAACTGAACACGCGGTGAATTGTCTGCCCGTTAATTTGACGCGCGATGAAAGGTCCTACCAGTGAACAGTCCATCCGGTTATTTGTCCGCGTTTAAATGACACCCGTTCAACTGACGTCCGTTAAAAAGTCGTAGTACTGCCGCGGCCGGGCGAAGAAATTGCCTGTTGGAAGTGCGTGTTGACCACGTCATCCATGTCGCATAGACGTATCAAAATACGTCATGCATCATCTGTCAATCACTGATTGGCGGACCTGCCACGTCCACCTGACAAGCACCTTTGTAATTAAAGGATCCTATATAAGGACCGCACTTTTATTAAATAAAACTACTACTTGATCACTCTTGTTAGTCTTAACTTAAACACACGTGTCTATTTTCTTTTCTTTTACCAACAATCAACTTCTGCAATTTTCACATTGTTGTTGAATAATAACAACATTGCCGCAGCCGGGCAAACAAGTTGCCGCAGCCGGGCAAACAAGTTGCCGCAGCCGGGCAAACAAGTTGCCGCAGCCAAAAACTTAACTTTGCGGGTTGCTGGCTCGCCTCGGCAACTTGTTTGTCCGACCGCGGCCCTCTGTTCACGGCTGCGACAACCTGTTCACGGCCTCGGCAACCTGTTCACGGCCTCGGCAACCTTTTCATGACCTCTTTTTTAAATTCACAAAAACACAACAAAACGGAAACAAGTTGCCGCAGCCGAGAACAAGTTACCGAGGTCGGCCAGCAACCCGCAAAGTTAATTTTTTGGCCACAGCAACCTGTTCACGGCCTCTTTTTTAAATTCACAAAAACGCGCCGCTGAAATATCTGAAAATCGCCGTGTAATTTGGTCCTTCCCGGCTAAACAATGTAGAGCAAGTCACCGGATCTACTCATAGTACAGCAGTGCCATGGTGACAAAATTGGACAACTTGGCTTCCGGTCCAAGCCCCATTGTCACATAGAATAGGGGTTACTGAAGAATTGAGTTTATTAATATTTTGTGACATGTTTTGATCCACCATTCCTGTAAAACTTGTGTTAGTTGTGGAATTAAATTTGAATTGATTGACATAGGATAGGGGTTTAAGGATTAATACAAACCTAAACGAACAAAAATACGACGACATGATCAAATTTATATATGATCATTTTTCTAATTATTTCATTAAGTGCATTAAACAATCGCTGAAAAAAGGCTAGAAATTGGAGTTTCTTGCAATGTGTTGGAAATAAACAATCACGCCCAAGACCAGCACAAAAATAAACAGAAGTAACAAATACCTGCTAAAAGAAATTAATTAAACTCTATTTTTAACACATTGCAACAAACTCTCATGGGCTAGAGCCTGTTTGCTTGAACATTAATACAACTTAAACGAACCTAAAAATGAACAAAAATACGATTACAAAAACGATATGGTCAAATTTATATTAAGGTCATTTTTCAAATAATTTTATTAAGTGCATTAAACAATCGCTGGGAAAAGGCTCTAGCCAATTGGAGTTTCTTGCAATGTGTTGGAAATGGACGATCAGCTGGTGTAATTTGATGAATCTACTGCGGTTTCGTAATGACTAATTTTTGGGATTGTTGATGTTTCAAAATGGTTTTCAAATGTTAAAATAATTTTTTTAACCTGAATTTTAGTTTTGTGGTCTCTGTGATGTGTTTGGCTAATAAAAAAAACTAAAATTTACACAAATAAACAAGAAAGAAAAATCACAATAATATGCTAACAGGCACATAAAGCAAGTTAAAAAATCAATGGCTTTAATGTTCTCATAACATCCGAACTTGGTGAAAAACAAACAGCCCAGACTCCATTGGAGCCCGAACCGAGACTTGAACCCAGATCCCCCATTTGCCGGTTGGGTGCTTTACCATTAAGCTATTAAAAAAACTCCATTCACGGAATCTTGAGCTAAATTTTTTTACTTCTAAATGAAATAATTACTGTTTAATAATCTGTATTCCTCTCTCTTTGTCGTGGAAATTAAAGACCAATATGAGACTTTGCTTCCATGACAACTGGAGAGTTATACAGATCAGTTAGCAGAAATTATCCAATGTGGAAGTAAAAAATGTTAGCTCATGATTCCGTGAATGGAGTATACCTGGGACTCCAACAGAATCTGAGACTGAATGTTACTTCACCACAGATGCAAGCAGATGCAAAACACTTGAAAACTATAACGAAACGTGGGACGAAACGTCAATTACATCAACATATAAGTAAAAATATAGCTAAAATGTAATTTAAATATAAATTCAAAATTTCTACTTTTTGCACTGTGGCCATACAGTAGATAATTCAGACGCCCTATTGTCTGAGCAGGTATCCATTATCACACAAAACATTTCTCATAGAATAGTAAAAAATAAAAAAGCAAATTTTTTATGCATATTACAGTATATGCCGTCCGGACAGCTGTGTAGTCCGGACACATCTGCGGAACCTATTTTGTCCGGACATTGGTTCGGACTACAGAGCGGAAATTGTCCGGACTGGACGCTCTTCGCACTGGACACTTTTCCAGGACCCGACAATGTCCGGACCGCACAGCATATACTGTATATGCATATTTTTGGTATTATTATCTTATATTCTATAAGTGCTTCTGTATAACAACCAATTAAGAATTTGTGCGTGAGGATTAAATATCATCATCACACAAAATGTTTCTTATGGAAACGATTTTGTTAAGGTACAAACAAGAAACTTTTTAATCGAAAAATAGTTAAAAATAGTTATTTATCTATTTATCTAATCATTATGATATTATATTATAAATTTGACCGAAGCCTTTAGAAATATTTTTAACATAGTAGATGACGCATCATTTTTGTGCGCCATTATTACCGTTAAATGAATTTATTTAGATGGATATTAGGCAGTTTTTCGGTACGACCATTAAAAGTTATAATTATGAGTTATGAGCTCATAATTATAATTCTGAGCTCATAATTATAATACTGAGCTCATAACTATAATTTTATTGTGCTATTTTATAAAATAGTGCAGCCACTTGGTGAACTGAATCTTACAACTAGCTCCACCCACAATGCAAATAGCACCGATTTTGACCTCATGTTCGCCTCATATTCACCTATTAATCAGGTGTTACAAAGTAACACAAACACAGGCGCCACAGGGACATGTAATACACCGACTATATACATGTACGACACTTTGCAGTATGGTTTCATCCAACATTCCGATATGGATTGGGGCGAATGGTCAATATAATATATTATTCATATATTTATTGGCCATTACTTTGGTATTTATCATAAATAAGCGCCATATTTATTATCCACTTATTTATATTTGAAGTCCTGATCGAATATGCCGCCAAAGATGCAACAGCGCACTCTGGTGGCAATTCCTTACCAAAACTACGGTTCTAGACCGTCACATTCAATCATCAACACCGTCCATCCACATACAGAATAGCTAAATAATAATTTACTTAGCAACATTTTTTCAAATAAACAGCATTTTTTTGCGAGTTGGCAACCAATCCCACAAAATATATATTTTCTAAGCAATTGTTGCCATTTCCTGTCATGTGATAGTCGCATGATTTCATAATTATAACTTGCAGTTTATAAATATAACATTTTAAATCCTTGCCGCAAACCACATTTTTTTCACATAAAAAATTATAATTACAATCATAATTATGAGCTCATAACTCATAATTATAACTTTTAATGGCCGTACCGCTAACTGCCTAATGGTCTCGAACGTAGTTGTTGCAGCAGCGACGTCATGTTGCCAAAATAACTCCATAGGATCAAAAGCACAACAAAAAAGATGCTGAAATTAAACACCCCAAACACTTAAAATTGCAATTCTATAAATTTTACCATTTCACGACCTATTTATTTGTCTATTCATTTCTCTATCTACATAATAATAGAATTTTACTTCATGTTATTCGTATGAATGCGAGACACACATCGCTGCCATGACTGCGTAGGATTCGATAATACTCAAATGATTTTTAACAGCCATCCTCGTTCACAGCCATGTTGTTTATATTCACTGATCACGTGGAATGCAATTCAGCCGGTTCTGTTATTAGTATCATCATGCAAGTCAACACTAAAAAATATAAACTAGTAAACAAAATTCAACCCAATCGCTAACACTAACGTCACTGGAAAAAATAGTCTAGCCAAGTGTCTGACTAGGCGAGGACTACCGCCCTCTAAAATGTACCACGAGTTCAATTAAAAAATGTCTTTTTTTATGTAAATTTGTAAAGTAAGGTTTAAATTTTTAAAAAAATGAATTAATACAGTACTTAATTCAGAAATGACGTAAAGTTTGTAATTGTAATGACTCATAAAACTGAAAAATAGTGTTTATAGTTCCGTTTCTAATATCATCATAGTCTGTCTGTAGTAAACTAAGTGCTTTCAGTCTCATCAGAAAAAAAGGTTACTTCTTTTACGTAGAAAACCATATTTGACTGGTGACGGTTCAATACCGTAGTGACTTATAAAGTTGCCACCAGAGGGCGCAATTTGCTAAAAACGCGCCAGATTTGAAATGAGAAAAATTCAAGTTTTATGAAAATAAAATATTTATTAAATGATAAAAGAGTTGAGTAAATATTCTCTCTATATTTTGATAAATATTAGAGAGAATTATACAATGAATAAGTATGTTTATTGTTGATTATTGTACTCAAACAATAATAAATGTTGTTGTGAAATGTTTATTTAAGTAAATTAAGACTATTTAGGATAAGAATACTTTAAAATATGAATATAAATAAAGTTAATCCTAAATATTACCATGTGCTTTTTGAATATTTTAGATATTCTATGGGGTTCACATAACTTTGATCAAGGAGTTGATTTGATTGGATCAACTCATTATGACTCACTGATATGCAAATCAGCTAATCTGCTTATCAGTATTCTGGCTCGCTGATTGGGGGAAACTCCAAGAAACCCCATGGTCTCATAGTATATAAGCTCCTGCAAGAGCTGATTCTGGGCCTCTGTAGTGAATTAATGTTGAATCTATATGATTGTCTAAGTGTAACTTGTACCTGTAACCATTCAGAGTCATTTTTATCACCTTTTGCTTTAAGTATGAACCGGCAGGCTGTCACACCAAATTAAAGTAGGTATAGTGCCGTAAAGTCCGTAGTCGCCGGGCGTGAGAAACCCGAAGGTAAATGTACCGAGAATATACTTGTGCTTTTGCATGTAGGCCAGTCTTATGGACAAAACTTGATTGTATCGAGTCCGCTCGGACCGAGCAGCAACCGCTACCTGTATCAGGAGTGGGCGCTAACTGTCACGTGCTTTGGCACCGGTTGAGAACAACGCATTCGGTTTGATGCGGCGCGCCCGACTCAATCATGACGGCCGAGGAATTCCCTTTGAATTCAATAACCGACTTCTTCCCGCTAATCTTTACTTTTGTTTTAGTTTCTTATCGATAGTTGTACATTTACTTAAATGCTTACAATTATTATATTCATGCGAATGTAATAATTGAAATAGAAAAGAGTGAGTCTTCACCGCAACGCTCGAAATACAGGTGTAAGCCGATACCACGTGGTATCGCTAATTTGTGACGATCATCCGACCGATGAACGCCGATATTCGCAGGATTCGATAGTGCATTACCCCGATTAGGAACCAAATAGCGCCAGGAAACAACAGAAGATTCGTAATATTATTTTTGTACATTGTATTATTATTATTAGTTTATCAAGCCTCTGTCTGATAGTTAAAAGTTTCGATAATGTTTTGCCAGTTTCCTGGTTAAATTAGATTAATTGATAGTCTCGATATATTTATTAAGTATTTTATTGCCTCTGTTATTGATATTTCATGATAATCGACCTCGGATCATTGTAGTTTGCAATGATCCGTAATAAATGTTATGATTTGATAAAATTCCTTGTCAATTGTTTATTTACTTTACTCTTTCCAATTCAGTGTTTTGCAAGTGTGTTTTAGGTAGTTTTACTGGTTCTTATCCCTGGGATAAGTGGAGGTTTTCTTAGCAAGAGAAAATCCACGTGTTTTCATAGTTTTACTGTCTCGACCCCATTGTAAAGTGTAAATAGCACTTTGGGAAAAAGTCAGATCGTCACACTGTTAAGGGGATATAATTGGTGTTTCTTCTGGAGTCCTAAGTAGCGTAACTGACCAGCAATCAGGAGATATGTGGTTCATAAATCCTGGCTGAATTATGACCATATATTTCTGTTTAAACTAGTAAAAATTTTCTAGACATCATTTCTGAATTTATTTATTTTG
>JH431361.1:207475-222496 GCA_000239455.1 Strigamia maritima | reverse complement strand
CTGGTTCCTACTTTTAGTTCCTACTTTCAGCTGGTTCCTACTTTTAGTTCCTACTTTCAGCTAATTCTTACTTTCAGCTGGTTCCTACTTTTAGTTCCTACTTTCAGCTAATTCTTACTTTCATCTGGTTCCTACTTTTAGTTCCTACTTTCAGCTAATTCTTACTTTCAGCTGGTTCCTACTTTTAGTTCTTACTTTCAGCTGGTTCCTACTTTTAGTTCTTACTTTCAGCTAATTCTTACTTTCATCTGGTTCCTACTTTTAGTTCCTACTTTCAGCTAATTCTTACTTTCAGCAGGTTCCTACTTTCAGTAATTTACATTAGTTTACGTCATGTTCAGTGTGAACTAAGCATAAGTCATTTGACTTAGAATGCACCTATTGTGTTACGAAAATTATAGTATCTATTGCATACTTTCTTTTTATATTTCACTGTAAATGCAAAATTGAGGTGTGTATTCTAATTTCGTGGCTTTGGGTTGTATGTTAACCTGGTTTTCCTGCAAATGTTATGCTCGTTTAGTTCCTAGCCTACATTTAGCCAGTTCCTACCATTAAGCTTGCAGTTAGTTGGTTTCTATTTTGTCTGGTTTTTAGATTCAGTTGGTTGCTAACTTTAATCATTTCCTGATTTCAATTGATTTGCTTTCAGTTGCTTACAAGTTCCAAACACTATACGTAATCATCACAAAAGCAGCGCAACTGCTTAGGCCGCCAAGTAAACCAGCCGTCAAGGCGGGTAGATCGACAACACAACGGCCAAGTAAAAACAGATCCCAGCGAAAACCACACACTTCACTTTACTTGGCCCTTTCCTACCTATTGGACACGGTTGCGATCAATGTGCCTGTGGTGTTTACCGTGTTTGTTGTGCGATAGTTGCATGGCTCTTAGGGATTACGTGATGTGTGTGATGGCGTTTTTGCTGTTGTGGTTTTGTTTAGGGATGGGAGTTTTTATTTTTTGGCGTTCGCTGGAGTCTGTTGGTTTTGTGACGTTGGGTTTGTGATAGTGTGTGTGGCTGGTTGTCTTGCGTTTTTGGTTGTGGGTGTGTATGCATGGGTGGGTGTGTTGTTGCTGTGTTTGTTTGATGTTTTGGTTGTGGTTGGTTTTTGTGGGTTTCGGTGTGATGATAGTCAATTAAGTTTACTTGACTGATTAACGCCATCTATGAATTATCCTATTCTTCTAGTCTAAAAAACTACAAGTTGGAACCTGTGCTTCCAGTTGGAACATCTTAGTTGCAATCAACCATCTGTAGTTATCACAGAAATTTTGAGATATTTGATTGAATATGATATGGGTTCATCAGAATGCAGTTCTATCATCGCCATCTGGTTCTTGGCGACGTTCTTGAATCTTGGCGCCAATGTTATATATAGCGCCTCCGGGTGGCAATAATCGTAATCAATTTTATCTTCAATGCTTTAAAAATATATAACTATATAACTGTATACAATTAATGTTACCATTAATCAGTAAATTTGTATTGCAACAAAAAACTTACGATGATCATCTGACAAAAAATCAAGGAAAAATTCCGGAAATTTGAAGAAAATTACGTTGGCCGTGTTCAACACAGGCCGCTAGGATTCATCTAAAATTGATTTTACAATTGTTTGATTTATTATAAATCTCTATGAAGTTAAACAAAGAAAATAATTAATAATATATTCCATTTTATTTATTAGTTGCATTTCTTTGTTTAGGTTTGTTGGAATACGTTGGCCGTACTAAGGAAATCAAACGTCGCCATTTTGGTATTGTGTTGTGCCCGTTTCTGATTTATCGTCACATTTGAAATTATGCCTCCAACTAAGGAAGAACAGAAGCCATTAATGAATGATAAAGAATTGCCTCGAACGCAAGTTGAGAAAAGGCCATCGGATCGTGGTCCAGAAGGTCGGCCTAACAAATTTCGGGGTAATTTTCCTGGCAACAGGGGACCGGGGCCTCTGATGAACAGCAATCCAAACAACAGGGGCGGAGGCGGATTCGAAAAGTATCAAATTCCCGGGCCCACTACTAATCTTCCGACAAATACTGACCAGAAAAAATATCAAGGTCGATGCCGATTATTTGTCGGCAATCTCACCCTAGATATCGATGAAGACGAATTTAGATCCATGTTTTCTCCATTTGGCGAAGTTTCTGAACTTTTCCTTAATCGACAAAAAGGATTCGGCTTTGTTAAGATGGTCAGTTAAAAGCATTCTTTATTTTTGCGGTATAGTATTCTAATTTTTGTTTTAATTTTTAGGACACGAAACAAAATGCCGAAACAGCAAAAGCATCGTTGGATGGACAAGTCAGAAAAGGCCGTGTAGTCAGAGTTCGCTTTGCAACACACGGAGCAGCTCTAAAAGTGCGAAATTTGTCTCCTTACGTATCGAACGAGTTGCTCGAGACATCTTTTTCACTATTCGGAGAAGTCGAGCGGGCTGTAGTCATCGTTGATGAACGTGGTCGACCAACTGGTACTGGCATTGTCGAATTCTCACGCAAGCCAGGCGCGCAAACGGCTTTAAAGCGATGTAACGACGGCTGTTTTCTATTGTGCAGGTATATATAGTGAATTTGAATTAGCCCTATGATTTAGAAAGTGTTAACCTAACAATGCATTATTTGTGTCCAATTGCGAAGGAAAATAACGCACATTGTTATTCACACCTAGTAATGTTAAGATTTTATTAGATGAAGTATAACGTTATTTTGATCCAGCAGAAAAAAAAATTATGCTAGTGAGTTACCGGGAACAGATATAATAGGATAAATTATATTTTTATTACCTCGAGAAAAAAATCAAGTTGGAAATTCGAACTCGATGGTTTTAATGTATGTAGTGATTCATTTCATGAATAGATTATATGATTTTCTATAACTTTAGGGAAAAAAAGTTTATTTTTCATATTATCTACGATTATGACTTAGGTTATTAATTCATATTTTGATATCGGATCACAATCAACATTTTTTCTGGTTGTGTGCTGGCAACTATTTTAAACTTAATCGTGACTATAATTTGGGCTAATTCTGCCATTTAATATCTCAATCTATTTAATCTATTTAAAGTTATAATATTAGGCGAAACTAACGGATTGTTAAATTCATTCTATATTTGGAGTACAACATTAAAATTTATATTTTTAAAATCATAAATTTACTCGAATGTTGTTATTTAGTTCGCCTCGTCCAGTTATCGTTGAACCGCTTGAACAGAAAGACGAGGAAGACGGCTTGACGGAAAAGAACGTGCCAAAGAATAGTCAGTATTTGAAGGAAAGAGACATCGGTCCGCGTTTTGTTCCTCCAGGAACATTCGAGTACGAGTTTTCCAACCGCTGGAAGCAGTTATTTCAAGTGGAGAAGCAAAAACGTGAAGCTTTAGAAAAGGAAATCAAAAACGACTACGACCGTCTTGAAGAACAAATGGAGTTTGCAGTCTTTGAACAAGAGACCAGTGAATTGCGTGAAAGTATGCTTCGTTTTACTTTAATGTCGGCTTTGTACTATGACAAGATTTAATTTTAGAGTTACGACAACGCGAAATGGACGCTAACAATTTATTGCGCGAACGTGAGCTCAGACGGCGCGATCAGGAACATCGTGAGCACGAAATGCGACGACAGGAGGACATGATGCGACACGGGGGTGGTCCTGCTGGACATGCCGGACATTCTGGCCACGCCGGCCACGCTGGACATGCTGGTCACGCTGGACATGCTGGACATGCTGGTCACGGCAATCCCGAACAAGGAATGGGAGGTCGTGGCGGTGAAGATTTGCGAAGACGTCCAGAGGATAATTTACTTTTGCAGGTAATTTAAACAGTTGTTAATTTTGCCTTTGCGTAGAAAAATTTGATAGTGGGCAAAAAAAACTTCATTTTAATTTCTAACCATAGGCAAATCATCTAAATGATCTGCTGGCCCAGGTAAGTTTCATCCTTCTATTTTCATCATTTTAAAAAACATAGATTAAGTTACCGGTACCGTGAATTGATTTAAAATCTTATTAATGGGGCGTTTGCAGTGGCCATTTTGTTTTACTCAGGCTTGTAATCTTATATTCTTATATTCTTATATTCTTATATATTTAAAAAAATATATATAATTTTGAAAACATTGGCAGCCGGATAGCTCTATTATTATCAAATTCATGGTGCCACAATGTCGGAAGTTTGTTAATTTTCTTTGATTTGTTCTTTTTATTTACAGCAAGAAGCTGCTATACGTCAAATGCAAGGGGGTACTGGAAATAACGGCGGTGGCAGTGGTGGAGGCGGAGGCGGTACCAACAGCAATAACAACATGGGTGAAGGTAAAATTGCTTTTATCTATATTTGTAAATTATTGAAATTAAAGTTACACAAATTTGTATAGGATTTGAAGGTCAGGGTCGTAGTGGGCCAATGGGGAATGCACCATCGGTATGTAGTTTATTGAACAGGTTTTTTAAATCTTAGTTACCGTATTTTAGTATATTTAGTATTTAGTTTGTTTATGCAATTTGTGTTTTATTTTTGACTTGATTTGTGTTGATCATTTCTTTACGTGTAAGTTTTGATTTGTCATTTAAAAACTAATTTTAAGTTTAAGCGTAATTAATAACTACTTACACAAGATGATTTCTAATCTAAAGTCAATCAGGAATGTTAGAATTTATATTATGTAAATTCTCAATGAGATCAAGTTCAACAAACTTATTATTCTCTAGCTGCACTCGAAAAGTGATTTTATAGCAACTAGATGCATTTTTTACTAGCTAGTAATTGCATATTTAATCTGTAATTTGTGAAGAGCAAACAAGTTTAATCGTATTCCGCCATGATGAAAATTAAATTCTGTTGACATAAATCATCACTTTCGGTTTTTCAAATTGCAATTAATACTTCAGCACTTTTCGAATGCAGCTATTATTTGATTTCTGATTGCCTTAGGATTAGGATGAAGATGAAACTAAGTTGTTGATACAGTCGTGATGAATATTGAAATAACAATCCGTGACGTACTGGGACATTTTGTGAAAATAAGCGTTTTTATATGTATTCGGTCTTTATCCAAGTTGTGTGCTATTTTCGAGTCTGCTGTAGATATAAATACCATGTAAATGTTGTGAATTTCAAGCTGTGTTGGGAAAAATTGGCGTTATTCAATTCAGTGTCGCAGGGGGTGAAAATAGTTTTACCTGTTCGGGGAAGATTATCTCGCAGACTGAGAAATTGTCTAAGGATTGTAGTGGTGAAGGATTGTGTTTTCTAGTTTTAGATGGTGCCGCATCTGGTGGTGATGTGAGGTGGAAATTTCTTCGTTGTTACGTGTGAATAATGTGCGACGACATTTAAATATATTTCAATTAGTTGCATTTTATTTTTAAATGGGCATTAATTAATTCATTTTTGGGGTTGGTTTATATTTTTTTGTGAAGGAGTAAAAAGTTCGTAATTTTTTTTTTACTTTGTGTTTACTGTGATCTAAATTATTACGTGAAGCGAGGTTTTGACTACTTTTTGGAGATTTAATACTGTGAAAAAGTATTTTTATTTTTATGGGTTAAAAATACCTTAATTAATTCTAAAAAAAAAAAAAAAAAAAATTATTGGCACTAGTTTGACTTAATGTTACTTGATTGCAGCAATTTTGTATTGGTTTTGAGTATTTTAATTTGTGAATTTTTCCTTTAAAAAAAATTCGTAAACATGAGAAACAAGTACAAAAAGAAGTTTGTATATGTCACCTCATTCTACTTCTACAGTATGGAGATTTTTCAAGTGCGCGGGATCGTGATCTTTTGACCTGTGAATATGTTTTTAAGTTTTACGAATTTATATTGGGAATCTGTGTGGGTGACAAATTTTCTTACAGATCAAAAAATATGCAGATTTAATGCGAAGTAGGCAAACATTTTGGTGAATTTATCGTGTCGTTTCCTACTGTATGAAGCGATTGCAATTTGCAATTTGGTTATAAACGATCGTAAATGTTGGGTTGTGATACGGAGTTTTTTATGTGAGTGAAATACTGAAATAATAGCACACAACTTGTTGAAATTAAATATTAAAAAGAAAAATAATTTTTTAAATTTTCTAACTTAACTTATTTTCTCAAAACAACCTATGTCTTTTGAAGCGAGGGGGAACTGAGTATAACTTAGTAACTGATTACTTGGATCACACTAAATATATATATATTTTTCTATTCAATTCAGTATTAATATTTATTATGTTTATTTATTATTTGTTTTGTTAAATTTTGGCACTATTGGTCCGTCTTTTTTCTTAGCGGCAGTCCCGTTTCGACCAAATGCCACAAGGTGGCCCAATGAACCGTATGGGGGGACCAGGGCCGATGGGGCCCATGAACGAAATGCGAGGTGGTGGGGGCGGTGGAGGAATGGGCCGTAGGGAGTTGATGGAACAACGCCGCGAGCACAGAGACGACTATCCGAGCGACATGAAGCGCAGGAGATTTTAAAATGTTCTTACTAAGTCTCCTCATTTTTTCTTGGGTCGTATGTGTTTAAACCCAATCAATCACAACACACTTATATGGCTCATACGACATGAAAAGATTTCATTTTTTCATTTTAATTTACTATTTACTAGCAACTTTTGGATCTGGGTTTCTTTTCTATTCTTTTTTTTTAATGGAAAATATATTTTGTTTACGTCTTCGAACATCAAATGGATGTTTTGACACTTTGGTGTCTAATTAATTTTTTTTCGTTTGACAATTTTAAAAGAATTTTATTCACTTAAAGGGATTTTGTTTAGTTAAAAGTGAGTTAAGTAAGTACTCGGTATACATTCTTATGGCATTGAGTCTTAGTAGCCTAAACTTTAATAATTTATGGATGTTTAATTTTTCTTGTTATTAATCGTACCGTATTATATCTTTGTGAAGTTATATCACATTTACTTAATAGTAGAAAAGTATTTGCATGACTTTTGTAACTCGATCACTACTCTTTGCATTAAATAAATGTGTACTAGTGACAAAAAAACCATAATTAATTGTACATCTGTTATAATTTAGTGCTAATATTTTTTTCCAGATAGTTTGCAGTATAGAAAGTAGTATTGTGTCTTAAAACTGTTCGTGAGAAAACGGGAGTTGGATGAGATGGAGCGTATCCTGCCTTTTCTCATCCAACCACCGTAGAAACAAGCAGCAATGAACTAAAGGGAGTTAGTTTCTGCTTCAACGACCCACTGTTGCAAGGATAATAATAAAATAAAACAAAAATATTGTGATATAGCATTTAAGTTTATCTTTTACGAAATAACAATGCAAAGTAAATCTATTTCATTTCTGCTGTGTGCTAACAATTTTCTGGTTCTGATTATTCAAGAACGGAAAGTAGCTTGAATTGACATCTGGTTTCTAGTTTCTATTAGGGTATATAAGTCTTATTTTGTTGATGAAGTTATGGAAAATGCACTATTTAATCGTTTCAAGGGTTTTTATGGGCATTAAATCTTTAGATTTTTTCTTACGTTATGCAATGTGGTTTTTAATGTGTTAATTACATCGAATTGATTGATCATTCATCTGACTTGTTTAAAATTCGTTATCTCCTAATTCAAGCCGACAAAATCACACGGATTTCTGCAGTTTTGTGTTCCATGTTGTTGATCCCTTCGCCAATGATTACAAAAATCCTCTCACAAATTTGTAATGTGTTACTAAGGTTTTCGGTAGAGCAGTCATGTGCAGAGGTTTTATAGTTGATCTGTCAATTTTGGGTTTGACTTTCTGGGTTGTAAGCAACAGAATCACTGATAAAGAAAGGTTGATAATTTTTACAATTGCATGAATAAATACAAAGTACACATGAGAACATGCGAGGGGGGGGGGGGGGGGTTAAGGTTTGTAATGTCTGTGCTGTTTGTTATAAGTATAACTTAAAGTGATTTAGAAATGTAGTATTTTATTATTTTAAAACAAAGTTTACCTCATAAATGTATCATATTTTCATTATTTCCAGCAAACACTGACTCCTTGATTATTAAAACTGCTTTGTTTGGCGCCAAAACACCATATCAACAACCAAATAACAGCCGCCATTTTCATGTGATTTTGTGACATCAATTGACTGTTAGCAGCTAAAGGCACTCATACACTTCATACAATTTTAATAGTTTTTATAGTTAAATTAAAAATGGTACCAAAGTTGAAAATGGTACTATTTTTAACTTTGGTACCATTTTTAACTTTGGTACCATTTCAACTTTGGTACCATTTCAACTTTGGTACCATTTTCACATTTTTAATTTTGGTACTACTTTAAACTTTGGTACCGTTTTTAACTATAATTTAACTATAAAAACCATTAAAATTGTATAAAGTGTATGAGTGGCTTTAGCTGCAAACAGTCAATTGACGTCACAAAGTCATGTGAAAATGGCGGCTGTTATTTGGTTGTTGATATGGTGTTTTGGCACCAAACAAAGCAGTTTTAATAATCAAGGAGTCAGTGTTCGCTGAAAATAATGAAAATATGATACATTTATGAGGTAAGCTTTGTTACTACATTTCTATATCACTTTAAAACTAAATGTTAAATTTACAGTTGTTTAAAGCTTGCATCATACAAATTCTAACTAATTGTAACCAGGTTTACTAATTTATCATTATTTAAAATATTAATTGTCATATTTTAAGAAATGATGTACATACAGTATTACATTTTATTTACAAGTGTCCGCTAAATAGTCAGAATTACAGTCGCATAGGAATAATTAGTGTTTTTGGGAAGGGGGTTTATTTACTACGTGTAATCTGTATAGTTCTCAAGAATATTTTTGGTCTTTTTGTGTCGTTTTGCTTCAGAATTTTGAATGGTTTTGTATTTCGGAGCTAGTTTTGCTTTGCTTTTACTTTGCATTGTTATGAGTAACTGATGAAAAAATATAGATGCAATGTTTTTAAATGAATGAAATTATTATTTTTTGTCTTGTCTTGGTCTCGTCTTTTTGTAGTTGAAGAAGAAAGGATGATTTTTGTACATTTTTATTACACTGGTAGAAGGATTGGCAAATCTCGTTTTATTCATAGAAAGACATTTCATCTAGTAGCTTCTGTGTGTGTGTTTTTGTGGTCTCCTTCAGGAACTGAAATTTTTATTTTTTGGAACAGCAGGAATATGAATTGATTGTTTGGAATCTACTTGATGAGATTTTTAAATACCACTTTACATCACGAGTTTGAAACACGTGCAAGTTTTACATTAACAGCTGTAATGAAGATCCAGAGAGTACCTTGGTTTATTTTCGTTCATTTTAATTAATTTCTAAATTTTAAAAGATGGATTTTTTTTATTAGTTAAGTTTCGTTAAATAAAAAAACAGTTAAGAGTAATTTTTTTTTTTTTTTTACTTTTACGAGTGCAAAACTTCCTGTCAAATTTTCCGGAATTACCTGCAAAAGAACTGAAAATATTCAGTTTAAGCAACTTAATTATTAAACATGTTTTTAATATCGGAATACTTGCGCTAATAAGTAGAGTTGATGCTAAAGTTGCGTTTCAGATGAACAATTTGTGTCCATATATACACCACTAAAAGATTAAAAGATGAAAATTATTTTGTAAGAAAATTAATTTAGTTGATTTTTAATTTGCATAGTTTTTTTTATTATTATTATTATATGTAACTTTATTTTTCAGTTATTTTACTGGGACTAATAAGTGAAAGAAAATACTTATTAATCCTTGTATCTTGTGAATTTTGTAACTAAATTTGACTATTTAGTTCTAATATCCGTGTGCTTTATTTCTGTGGGTGTTGTGAATTGCAAAGAAATGATAAGAAAGTTGTATGCAAAAGGCCTGAACTTGACATCGCCAGTAAATGCAGAAGCTACTGAACACTGATTAATCTAGAAGTGGAAAACTACTCTTGTTGAGGATAACTGTCACAAGTGGCTCTCTCGTACTAACTCAAGTCGTAAGATATGGAATTTTTGTTCAGCAGTTTGTTTTCAACTCCGTTGACCGTTACTACGTTTCAACTTTTTACTGCAGTGTTGTATGGGCAGTTTCTTACACAATCTTGCAATAGTAAGTTGAAGAAACAATTGGTTGTGTGCATATTGGCTTATTTGTATTTATTTATATTTTTTGACTGAAGTACAGATATATCCAGTTAAGCTGTTTCAACATTGGAGGTGTCCACAAGGAAGCTGCTGAGTTTTGGTGTAAAACATGCGGTAACATGTACTCAAAGGTTAAATGATGATATAGTGCTTGGGTTTTTCTTATCAACCAGACAAGAAGAATCCGTTTGTAAATGTACTACAAATCGTAAAAAAATAAACAATGGAAATGGAAAAGCATTAACTCAACTCATATTTGCTTGAATATAGTTTTATGTGTTCTCAACATTGCGGACATTATATCTTGTAATTTTTATTGCAAGAAAACTAGATATATCAATTGGTAATTTTATTTAATGTTTGATACTTTTTACAGTAGTGAAATCAAACGTTGACCTTGGGTCTTGTAATACGCTCGTATTTAATCAACAGAGATTGGGAAAGAACAATTTGAATCACGAAAATAACCATACTATTATGACATTGTTGTAATATAATAGTCACAATAGTCTAAAATCGTTCTAATAAAACACTAAACTTCAAAAAATTAACGAGTAATTTTTTGTATCTTCACTAAAACTAATCTTAAACGTCAGAGAGCATCAGTCAATTTAAAAAATCGAGTAAAATTTATTAAATTAAGTGGCGATATTTATTCGGTTTTTTAAATATTTCTTCTAGCAAACTTGAACAAATGATTTAGAATGGTGCGAGACGTTTTTTTTTAGCTTTTGCTGATGCTTTTTATATACAAATTCACATTATCTTTTGATTTTTATTCAAATTCAAATTATATACAAATTCACATTATCTTTTGATTTTTATTCTTTAAGAAGTATGGGCGATTAATCTACCGCCTAAATTTACTTTACAAATAATAGAATTAATTACATGAGATATAATTTATGGTTTGTGAACTAATTTAGTATAAATTATTACCTGTTCTCTTCGTTACAACAAATGTGTTTAACGTGTTGAGCATTGAGGAGAAGTATATTGATAACTGAAAAGGGGTAAAATGTTCATACTGAAGTCTTCACTGTTTTTGTATGTAAAATACTTGTTATCAATAGTGGTGGGAAGTGTTACCTATTAATCGACTAGCCAAAAATACTTATATCGTGAATTGTTTAAATGAAGTATTTTGCTGGTTGCAGAGCGATTTTAACAATGGTTTCAACCAATGGGAGGCTGATTACACTGATAGTATAGCATGTTTGCGTACTATCACCTTGAGCATTGTTAAAATCGCTCTTTTGCTTTAATTTATTGATTTCTAAAAATTCTCATATCGAATACCACTCGAGATC
This sequence comes from Strigamia maritima, assembly GCA_000239455.1. Classification (NCBI taxonomy): domain Eukaryota; kingdom Metazoa; phylum Arthropoda; class Chilopoda; order Geophilomorpha; family Linotaeniidae; genus Strigamia; species Strigamia maritima. The sequence continues at coordinate 211,092 of JH431361.1, read as the reverse complement.
GGGCGATTGCTGTAGTAGTTCGCGCACTCATTTTCCTCGAGAGATAAGCTCTTATCATCAGGAAAATTCGTGGGCGAACTACAGCAACAATTGCCTTTTCTCTTGTGGTATTATAACTGAGAATCTAACTGGTAAAAACTATCGACGAGAGCGTATGCGCGGATTCGTTGAATTCGAATTTCTGGTCGAATCTCATTGGTCGGTGTGCCTATTGTTTTGATTATTTAGCACCATGAAAAATATCCGAAAATAAATTTATGTTTTATCCACTTCTGTAACAATTAGCCGTCAGAGCGAGCCACTCCACCCCAATCCCAAAATGGCGATGGCGCTATGTTTCACCGGATTTCACGAGAATCCGCGAGATTTTACGGGATTTCACAGGATTTATATTCGCTCGGGTATTTCGTTAAAATCCCGTGAAATCTCGCGGAATCTCGTGAAATCTCGTGGAATTCCATGAAATCCCATGGAATATCGCGAAATCTCGTGAAATCCTTTGAGAAATATAGACGTAGATTTGTTGTTGTAGTTTTTCTCGTTAGATTCTCTTCCCGAATACCACTCGCGCTAGTGATTGTCGAAACAGCTTGCAACCATTCATTTTTTTACTCATTGGTAAAACCACTCGTGCATCTAAAAATTGCGACCAGAATAAACCACTCGTGCCTTGCGGGCACTCGTGTGATTTATTCAGGTTGCAATTTTTGATGCACTCGTGATTTTTACCAAGTAAAAAATTCATTGTTACAAGCTTATTTCGACAATCACACTAGCGCTTGTGGTATTCCAACTGATAGTATAGTATTATTACGGGGCTGGTATAAATAAGTATAATTAGCTGTTTGAACAGCAGGTTGCTGCAAAATGTGTTGAGGTTTGGTATAATTTCCTCACGGGCTCCATAAAAAATGTAATCCTATTTTGATTAGCAATTAAAATAGGCAATAAAAACACTCGTTATTTCATGAAAAAATAATTTGCTAATCATGTGAGCGACATATCTAAATGTCTTGGTCTAACTAATCCATTGAACATGGTGGACTCAGATTCATTTGATTGTTGCGAACAAATATGTTCTGAATTTGCTGAGCTTGTCCTGTTGGAAAGGTCTAGACCCGGAAACAAAATTGCTGGGTTTATGTCTTGATTGGAAGAGAAGAATAATGAGATTTATCCGGTACTTAAGTAGAAAAACTCCGTGGAAAATGTTTTAAGTCTGGTTCATTTGTGTTACACGTTCAAAAGCAAGAACCTGTTGATTTGACACAGCTTTCCATGAAAATATAGCTGATAGAAACAACAATTTTTAAGGGCTTAACTGCTAAATGATTACTTCACCTTGGTGATTAAATTGGGGTATCCTTGATATTTAAATGTTAAATTTTAAAAACTGGAGCAAAATGTGTATTTTAAATTATCAGTAGAACTTTTACATTTTATCTTTGTCATTTGGCATTTAAAATGCTCGAGTAAATGACCATCTAAAGCAAGCAGGATGTAATAACATGTCTAATACTACCAAACTTTGACACTGGGATGCCCTGGCGAGCATTTGAAGAAATTGAAGGTGTGAAAAAACAAATATAAACATGTGAACATTAAACAATTCCCGTCATGTTTTAAGACACTTCTAACTGAATTGTACTAGTAATGTTACTGCTATAAATTAGTGCATGGTTGTGAGATTTGTGTGCTGGGTGGGTAAGGGGGCGAGGAAATTAGAAAACGAATTTTGATTAGCAATAAATAAATAAATAGTAAAAAAAAAAAAAAATAACAATTTAATGAATTAAATAGTTTTAGTTTTGTTGGCTGTTGAGAACACAGGCATAATTATGGGCTTTGTACAATTGATCTATGTTGCTTTTGTTACTGTATTCGATTCCAAAATTAAATCTTAATTTGGTTTGGAGATTCTTTTTTATACTGGTTTTCAATCAACTGTTTTATAAATCTGTTAACAGTAATTTCAGCCAAGTACTGAATAATAATGTCGTATTTACAAATTAAATTAGCATGCTTTTGGCACTAAACTATAAGAATTATGAATCATGCAACCATTTTTAATTTAAAATGACTAGTGCTAAATTTCTGCTATCTTTTCCCCACAAAAATAGAAATCAATGTTACGAAAAGTAGGATGTGCGTCACACTTAAGTTACAGTGGTAACATACGACATGTGATGATAAAATACTTCACATGTGGGTGGGTTTCGTGGAATGTGGATGGCATGCAATAGCCCTAATATCCTAAAAAGTAGCGAAAGTTTGTCCAATGTGTTTGTGGCGGACATTTTGACTTGGAGCTAGATTATATATATATAAAGATTGCATATAAACCGTGCTGTCAACTTGTTGTGAAAGTGTGCCATTCACACTTTGATTGGCAGTTGACAACCATTCCCTATTGCTGTTGCTCCTTTCCTAAAATGGCGGATTGCCATTGACTCACTTTTCTATATCATTACTTTAATAATAATTTGTTTATTAAAATTCCAGCTGCTGTTGTCGTCGATCTGCCCAAGAAGATAACTCTGAAATTTCTTAGAAGAAATAAATATTTTATTTTTAGTTAGTAACTTTGTAATGATATTCTCAACAGGAGTCAATTTCTTTCAATTGGTTCTAGACTGTTTTTATTGCCAGAAATTTGGAAAATGGTTTGTTGCTCTGTTTTGTCGCTGAACTTCATTGACTAAATCATCGTAAATGATAAAATAATAGCCCGGGCTAGAATTTGAAGTAATGGCCGGAAATAAGAATGAGTTGTTTATGCAGTTAGTGCGCAAACAGGAGCTTGGGTTAGACTTGTAGCCATAGTGCACAAACACAATGTGAATATTCTCGGGCTATATTATTGTCATTTACGGTATCTTTAATGGGGATATGCTGTAATGTTTAATTTAAAATAATAATCAAAGAGAAGTTAGTCAAGTATAGTTACCTGGTAACTAATTGTAAATCAACCCGGAAGATTGGCATTCATCAATCTTAGAATGACTGAAAAGATATAATATAAATGTTTCACTAAGTTTTATTGACAGCTAAGGATTTTGTGGATTCACAAATCCTGCGATTACTGTAATGCTCGTTTCGAGGAAGACTAATTACCGGTAGTTGATTTTTTTTCTATGAATTCCACACGCGATTTCAGTTAAGTTGCAGCATTTTTTGGGAGGGAAATATAAAATTTCACTTCATGACAAATTTCTGTTTGAAAATAGTAACATCACTTTCAGATAATTTAATGGAATGAATTAAGTTCTTATTGCGTGTTTTACTAGATGGTGTGAGAATTAAACTGATTTATTTTTTTAAACCAAATTTAATTTATTGCACGACATGACAACTATATTTCTGTTTAAAAAACGAAAAACTGATTAAGTACATAAACTCTATCCAACAATTCGTGCACGAAACTGAAAGTGAACTTTTTTGCATTGTACTGAAACTGAAAGTACGTATATACTCGCGTATAATGCCCTGTTCACACTTAAACGCTTTTCTGGAAAATGACGTCATAATTTTCAAGTGGAAAAGTGGAAACTGGAGTGAATACTCCATTTTTACTTTTTCACTTGAGAAATGATGACGTCATTTTCCAGAAAAGCATT
>JH431361.1:185909-207407 GCA_000239455.1 Strigamia maritima | reverse complement strand
CTGGTCGACTTGTACGCTGGTCGACTTGTACGCTGGTCGACTTGTACGCTGGTCGACTTGTACGCTGGTCGACTTGTACGCTGGTCGACTTGTACGCTGGTCGACTTGTACGCTGGTCGACTTGTACGCTGGTCGACTTGTACGCTGGTCGACTTGTACGCTGGTCGACTTGTACGCTGGTCGACTTGTACGCTGGTCGACTTGTACGCTGGTCGACTTGTACGCTGGTCGACTTGTACGCTGGTCGACTTGTACGCGAGTATATACGGTATATATTGTGGTATCTTATTTTAATCCTCTAGTCGAGCTGAGTCGAAAACATTATTGTTATGTAGCCAAAAAATGTGCGCAACAATATAAAAACCCAAATGTAAATAATTTTTTTAAATATTTTACAAGCGTTTTTGTTTATTAACAATGGCACGCACATTTTTGGACTACAAAGCAATAATTTTTCAACTCAGCTCAACTAGAGGATTAAAATAAGAAACAACAATATACTTTCAGTACAATGCATAGGCCATTAACTAATGGGAGTTTCGTGCACGAATTGTTAAATAGAGTTTATATACGAATATTAGCAAACTTACTTCTGGAGTAGATTTCGTTTCCAAATTGAAAAGTATTCATGGCATATCTTTGACTTTTTACTCCATGAATCTGCTTGGAAACTATGCTTTTCAAAGTAAACATTTATCTTAAACAATTCTGCAGTTGACATCTATGCTAGTTTTAAATAAATTTCTTCGTCAAAAACCACCATGGTTTTTGATGAAGAAATTTATTTAAAACTAGCATATTATTGCCATTTAAAAAACAATCTTTATGAATTCAGATATGCATTGTAGATGAAGTTATACATCTATTAGTGTATACCTGCATGACCTGATATCGGTCTAAGCAGTACGTAATTAAATATTGAACTGAATCGATTTTACGTGGGTATATATTCGTGCTGAAATCAAATTTGAGGTGACGCATTAGAATTTTTCGATAAACTTGATTGAACTTTCTTTGCTAAATAAAATGAAAATTAGTTTTTTCAAATTTTCTTCATTAACTATTAAACTTTTTTTGCTGTTTTGCGAAAGTAATATTTTTTTAGGTGTCAAGGCTTCAATTACACTCAAGAAGTGGAATTTAATAATTCTGATGGTAAACTAGTTTAGTTGTGAATTATATGGATAAAAGTAAGTTGATTTTCGAGATGCATTCAGTTTTTGATTAGGAACTGCAATGGATTTAAACTGTTTTTAGTGTATGACAAGTGCTAGACAATTTTTGAGCTATAAACCGTGATTGATCTATACGTTTATCGAAGATTAATAGTTGTTCAAAAGTTTTATACGGACCAGGTACAAAAACACAAACATGTACCATGTACCATGTACCATGTAAATTTCTTACCAAATTGTGACATGAACATTCAACATGAATGTAATTAATCATACATAAATGTATCAGTATCTCATTTTCTAGTAACTAATTGATTAAATAGCAAAGTTTCTACCTAAAACAGCAACAGAATCTATTTATATACAATTCTACACTCGTGAATTTGAAGTGTACTATTTTAGCTGGCATTTAAAAAGAAACCACCTGTAGCTCGAAAAATAGATACTACCTACTTCAGAGTAATAATACTATTGCAGTTGCTATTGCTGTTGAATACTTGAATACATTCGAATTAAAACACGAATTAAACACAATTTTATTGTGAGTACAACCCGATTTATTAATCTTGATTGAAACTATGGCGTGACATTTAACAGCATCTAATAAACAAACAGTCAAATTAATTTGTTGTCGTCATTGACTCGTTGTCACAGAAATCAACACCTGTTGCCGTTAGTGGAGTGTGAGCTCTAATTTTGAAATTTTTGCTGATAATCGTAGGGAATTAAAACATTCTGGTTCAATGGAAACTTCAGTTTGAATAGTTATGTCTTATGTGGAATTAATGGGCGATTTTGATAGGAATCTTTTCCACTAAAAATTTTTTCTGTTATCTGTAAAATGTTATTGATATATTTGTTTACTTAATCAACACTAATTCTTGTAGGGACTTAAGAAGATCAACAATGGCGATGTGATTGAAGCATTCTAGATTTTCGATCGAGGCCAACTTAAGTGTGAATTTCAAGACACTTCTTGCAGACGCATTTGCATTGCAAATTGTTTGTCTACTGATAGTGGTAAGTAAATGTACTTGATTTCTTTCTATTTGTTACACAAGTGGCATTTTTTTTTACTTTCAGCCTCTTTAAATGTGATTAGTGTTTATAGAGATTTAAAATAAAGTGTTGACCTTCTATTGGCAGTCAATTCGTGCAGGTACGGAAATGATGAGTGGAGAAATTCTTTAGTTTGATTTGCTCTGAATTTGTTGCAGGCTGAAGAATCATATTCACTTTGACGAAGAATTAATGTATTTTTTGATTCTGATTTATGTCGAATCGGGAATATATTTTAACACGTACATTACGATCTTATAAGTTATAACACATGATAATAATAATTATTATTATCCTTTTGTTTCAAGTTCTTTGTCATTATAAATCTTATTTAGTGTTAAAGTACTGATTTCTAGTAAATTAGTTATCATATTTAAATTATTATTTGTTTTAATTTTTTGCTCAAGTATAAACAAGCTTTGAAAGTCATTCTAATTTGCATTACACCTTGCACCGTGTCGTTTGTACGTAGTTAAAGTATGCGCGAATGAAATTCCCGTTTCAAAGTTGTGGCAAATTGAGTAAAGCTTGTAATAATTTGTTACCAAATAAATCGTTCATTATCAAATGATTTTTTAAACTTGAGCAAGTCTCTATTCCTAAATTAAAAATTTTGCTCGTCCTGTTAAATTGTACTGGCTGCCTAGGCCCCTTTTAAACAAAATTAACAACATGACATAGGTTTGTTAAACAAAAACAAATATAAATTTGACATGTGACGCGTGCATACCATTGTTTCAAAGTTATTTTATTAGGCTTTATAACTTCTAGTCTGGTAAATTTGAAGATTTCTTAGTGATATGCATTAACATCGTATTATGTATGACTGTTTCCCCCAAAAACTTTATTTAAATTTTAAAAAGATTTAAATAGAATGATCGGTCTAACTTTCGCTAGGAAACAAAGTTCTTATTTCATGGTTGACATCCTTAGATGTTTATTGATACCGCAGATGTGTTTGATATTGTTGATGTCGTTCATTCCATGTACATAAATATTCCTTGGACTAAAATAATTTGACTTATGTTTATTAAAGAAGAGATTTTTTTAAAATTTACAATTTTATTTGCAGTTTTATTTTTATACAGATGATAAATATATGAATTTTTATTAGCATACAAGTTCAAAGTCGGACAAAATCAAACACATTAATTTAAGCAGTGTAAACAAAACGAAAAATAAAATTGAATTTAGATATAGGACTCGTACGCCTGACATAAACAACACGGTGAAAATTTTTCATCGAGAAACCAATTAGCTTCATATTCGATATCATAATACATCACTTTAACATATGGACTGTGTCTCTGAAACCACACAGCTTCCTTGCTCACGGGTAACTGATTGATTAAATTGAGCACCTGTAAATTTTTGCAGTTTTTCACTAAAAATGCAGCAGTTTCCATTTGCAGGCAATCCAAACTGAGATGTGTTAAATTGACCAAATTGTCACTGTTGATTCGAAACTGCATTTCGTCATAATCAACCAAGGCTAACGTCCTAGTACTGGAACACAGGCCCAGACATTTCTCGACCACTGCTTCACCAGTCCCTATTAATGCTAAATGCTGAACACTCGTATTCATCGCGAACTCTTTGTGGCTACATCCCGAATCGATCACGTCTTGAATGGTTAAAAACTTTAGGCACGGTGCGACATTCAGCACTGAATGGATGCAAACATCATCTAATAAACATAAACAGAGATTGGTCAAATTGTTCATTTGTGAGCAAACATTCTTCTGGTATCTGGTACAAGGAAATAGACACAAGCTAGCATCTATGTAGTGGAGTGTGAGCTCTAGTTTTATAATTTTAGGCAGCGATCGTAAGAAAAGCAAGCATTCCGGTTCGATGGAAACCTCGGTTTCAATTGTGATGTGACTTAAATTTGGGAAAACGGAAGGGAGTTTTTCGACTAATTTCCTGCATTTGTATTTTTTTCTGTCTCTTCTGTTAAGGTGATTGTTAGTGCTTTGTACCCGGCAAAGACCAATTGTTGTTCTGACAGAGATTTAAGAAGATCGATCGTGTCCATGTGAGTGCTGCATTCAAGGGTTTCGAGACGAGCCAAGTTTTTCAAGGCTTTTTCTGCTCCACTTATGGTTACGTTTGTATTGCAAAAGCTTAAAAAGCTCAACTGCTTCGCCACCGATTGTGGTGAGTAAAGATATTCTATTCCTCGATCTGTTACAGCAGTAGCATTTTTTACTTTCAGCTTCTTTAAAAGCGGGCAGTATTTAGCGACCAAGCTTAGAGTGACGTCATTGCAGCAAGTCCCATTGGCACTCAATTCTTGCAGGCATGGAAATGATGATATGAGATATTCTTGAGTTTGAATAGTTGTGAATTTGTTGCAGGCCGAACAATTGTACATACATTGACGAAGAATTAATTTTTTTATGGTCTATTACGATAAAAAAAAATATATATATATATATATTTATAATGGGAAACAAAATAGAGAGTTTGCGGCAGGTACTTTTCCCTTAAATTACGGTATAACTTTTTTATGGTTATAAATAATGTTACAGAAAAAATACTAAGTCCAGTTTTTGGTACTCGCTTTTCTAAACTGTGCCCTATAAACTGGACTTTTTTCTTTTGTGTAACACTATTAACCATGTTATAACCATGAAAAAAGTTACAATTATAAGGGAAAAGTACCTGTCACAAACTCTGTATTAAGGTTAAAATAATTGTTCGAAATTATAAGATCATCAATTTCTGCGGGGATTTTAATCGTGTAGTTTAGTATGAGCACATGTATTTAATTTTTTAAAAAGAAAGACTACACGAATAAAAACATCACGGGTGATTCAAAAATAGTTAATAGTATGTTACTTTTTTCCCAAATTGAAGCAAACTCAAGAGTTTTAAATTTCCACTCAAGTGCAAATAATGTTGAAAGTCAAGGCAGTAAAATCCCATTTCGATCATCAGCGCCATTTGGAATAAATTGTAAGAATCGTACTGCGTACTTAAAACGTGAGAAAGCTCCAATTTTAGACTTGTGGCTACAAGAATCAACGTAAAATATAAGTAGAGCCTCAAATAATTCATTAGCATAGACACAATAAAAAACTTACGTAAACTCAAATATTCATTTAACTTTATTAAAGTGCTTTCCAAGTTGACAGGTTTCACTTTAAAATTATTCCACACTGAATTCACTAATAATTTGGCATTGAACACATTTTGGAATACAAGAGCAATCATTTTAAGGCAGTTTAGGAAAGGAGCATGAAAACTGCAGCCATCTAGGCCGTTCATTAAATTTGTTAGTTCTGAAATAGTAATTCAATTTTATATTAAAATAATTTTTTTTGGTTGCAATTTATAATAAATTCGTGCATACTTATCCCTAATGTTGGTTCCAATGGTGTGGATCTAATTTTGAGTACCTCCCACACATAATCTGCAACCACTCTCAAACTCAACGATTTTAAACTTGAAACTTTAGACATTTCTATTGATTGAGTTTACCTAGAAACTATTTCTGTAACGTTAAAAAATTTTGCTTCCAGTTAAATTGAATGATAAAATGGTTATTTATTTCATTGTTGAAAGCGCCTCTCCTTGCGGTTATTATTTGTAAAAAAAATTAAAATATATATATATTTTTTTATTTACAGTTAGAGGTTGTTGTAAAGTGCAAATGAATATTTATTCAAATCAGTTTCGGTTGGCTATTTGGTTGACGATTTAAATTTAAATTTATACACTCATGAGATTAGCCAATGTGAGGTTTTTTTACATCTTTCACTTTTTTCAGCGTCCCCATCTAGCGACAGTTGACGAAACTGTTAGCGGTCTTTTGCATTGCGTGAGTCATTCTGTTGACTTGACATCGAGGTGATTAAACCTTTTTCAATCCCATCAATATGACTTCAACTCAGTATAGAATTGGTTTGGAATCTGGGGAGAGATCTTCCTCCAAGTAAGCATAACTAACAAATTAATTTCTAATCCCTAATCACTTGAAACCCGCGGAAAACCGTTAAAAAATTCGTTGGGTTTACGAAAATGGCGGCTGTGAATGTTGCTAAGGCGACTCATCAGTTTGGATCGTTTATCGTTTTGATTTGAGTTCGTAAACCTTTCTCTTTTAAGAGGAGGAAATAAACAGGTTTGTACAAATTGTACAAGTTATTTTGATAGTAATAACAAAAGCTATTGATGTAGTAAAATTGGAATCGGTCGCGTGGAACGAGTAAATGCATTTCTAACCTTGGGCTTTTTATGTCGAGGGACAACGATTGTGTTATGATGAGCATCTTTGATGTTTCTACTAGAAATGATTTTAATTGTTGCTTAATTTTTAGGAAGCATAAAATATAAAATTTAATACAATCATCAATCGTATCTCCTGTGCACACCCTTCCTCAAAGAGTTGTCAAAAAAAAACGAAATTACATCTGGCCTTGTAGAAAGTAGAAACAAAAGAAATGTCACAAAAACGCAAATCATTTGACTTTATTGGTATCATTGGTATTATTTAACAAATTATTGATTTCTCTGAAAATTTAATCGCGTAAAGAAAGGTTTTGTCGTTTTGTACAAATGGGAAGGAAATGTGTCTCGAACAATTTAACACATTGAACCGTAACAAGAGGAAAAGAAAAGAAAAGACAAAACAAAATTCGAAAGTAAAAACTCATCAGACCAAGACAAACCTATCTTGATAGACCAACTCAACATGCATGTAGTAATTTTCTCAAATGGCTGAATTAGAAAAAAGATTCTTCCTCCAATCATACACAAGAGGTGGGGTTAACCAATATTTCTACATGACAATAATGTCCAGGGGGAAATTTTTTTTTACTTTTCTTTTTAAATTCTACACTCCACCCTAAACGTAGAAAATTTAAAGGGACGTGAATTGTGGAAACAGATTGCTACTTGTTTCCAATGGCAACCTACGCTGCTTTTCATCACGTTGAACTTGACCGTGTTGGCCAGGGAAAGAGACGGTAAACTCAATATTTATTCTTTACTAATACTAATTTTTCTAATAAAAAAAAAAAAAAATAGATGATCTAAACATTTCCTGCTCATAAATTCATAATATACATACATTTTAACCTTCAACATAGCTGAAGCATAACTCTCTGCTTTATTAACCATGCACACGGGATTTGTACATCATTTTTCTTTTATTATAATTTTTTTTGTTAACATAAATTTAAAATGACAGAAAAAAAATGTCACTGCAATTGCAAATGTAAAATCTATCTCTATTGTCATTTTACAAAGTACAGTTAAGCGAACAGGAAAAAAAAGTTACCGTAACAAACCAAACCATTGTTTGCAGCAATTGATTGTTCTGAAATGACAACAAATGCAACCAATTTTATCACTTTGACAAATTTCCATCAGAAAAATTGAACACATTAGTTGTCAAAAAAAATTCTACGATTTTAAAGACAGGCATTTCTTTAACTATAAATCATTGTTAATAAACACGAGCATCTAATTGTATCCAAAAACCGGTTTGAAACATCTAAATCTAAATGTATATTTAATACATATTAGATAACGGTTTTGATAATGCGATAATATCAGGATATTTAAATTGTTATTTTTTTTTTTTTTTTTTAATGTTTGTTTTCCACCTGGAATAATTTAATAGGGCATTTGATAGGAAATAATCCGTTGGCGATTTATTCCATAAGGTCATGGTTAAGCTTGAGGGGGGATGTATTCGAAATTGTTCACTCGTACAACAACTTTAAGTTTGTTCAGGCCATGGCAGGTTGCATCTGTTAATGGCCTGCAGAGAAAGAAGCGAGGAATTTTTTTTTGGTGTTGTTCATAATTTTTTTCTTTTAGTCCGGTGTAGTAACCTTACTGGAGGTTGGTTGTTTTAAGTGTGGTTGGCACAAAGAAGGAATAGTAAATGCAAAATGGAAGGCACATTTATTCGGCCAATGATAGGAATTGACCGATTTCAGAAGCGGGCGGTTAAGTGAGTTTTTGGGGTTTTAATTATTGTAAATTCGAGATAATATTTGCTTGTTTACATGCATTCTGATGGTAAGTTTGTTGTTTGTTATGCCCCGTGTTTTCAGGGTACTCAAACCCCCCGGTGGTGATTGCCACGACATATTTGGTGGTGATTACGATGAGGAGGTGGATCATATTAAGCCACCTGTGCCACATTGTAGGCAAGTTGACATTCATGATGTTTATAATATCGTATTTCTCTCCTAATTTTCAATTGAACACACAAAATTAACTTTCTGTTTTTATATTCTTCTCTACCTGCTTTCCTCTAACAGTTCTGTTTCACCTGGAGAAATGGAACAAGATAAGTTAGAGACGTAAGTTGCATGTTATTGGTTATTTTAATTAACATTTGTATTATTTTATTACTTGTATAATGGTGACTTTAGAGCGCTTCGGCAGAGTACTAAAATTTGAATTAGTTTTAATTTTTCTATCATTTCTAATATTTTAAACTAATTAGAAATGACAAAGTGAGATGAATTCGCATGTTGGCTCCCTCCTATGGAATTGATTTTGTGGCTTTGTTTTGATATTGGAAAAAAATAAATAAAATATTGCTTTGCGGTTGAGGTCAATGACGTGACCAAATATAAAATAGGAAATAATTATTATTTTTAATTATACATTTTTTTCTTTGTTGGAAATTAAACTAATAGGTATTTCGTTGTTAATACAGGATCTTGAAACCACCTGGAGGAGGGTCATCAGATATTTTTGGCACGACTTCGGCCCAAGAGAACTCGGCTAGGGCTGCCGAGTACAAGATCAAAAATGCGGGTAATGACACGTCATCGCGAATTTTTGGTTTGTTGGAGTCGGGTGAGACTCCGCGAAAGGTCAAGAATTATCTCAAGTCCAATGTTTTTCAAGAGCCCGATTCCGCTCAGAAACAGGTTGCTTTAGATGAAGTTGTAGAGTCGGATAAAGAGTCGGATGTTTGCTGTAAAGATGAAACTGCGATTACACCAATTGATATTGGTGATTTTGAAAGTGGTGCGTAGAGTAGTTTATCAAGTTAATGCGACTGTTTTATTATTTATGCTGTTTTATATTATTTTTTAAGATTTTATTTATTTCTAATATTTTTTAAGATTTTAATGATTTAGTTTATTCCATTTATTTATATTTTTTAATTTTTATTTTTATTTTTTTGGGGCTTTTATTGGCTTTGAACAGACATTATTCCTTGTACTAGTGATGGTGAGATTGATGCTGCTATGAGTGCGACTAAAAGAGCAGGTAAAATTAGCGAGTAAATCTTCTAAAATAAAGAATAAATAATGTTATGGCAAACTGAATTTTGAAAGAAAGTTTTTATTTCTATTTTTTTATTACGTCTTTTTATTAACTTTTTTTTTTTTAATTTTTAATTTTTAATTTTAGGATTGGGTAATCCGATCACAGGAGAAGGCTACAAATCCGAAGACATCGAAACTGAAAAATGCATGCGTCATCCCCAAGTTCGTGTTCGCAATCCGCCAGGAGGTCCTTCGACTAAGTTGTGGTAGAATTTACTGAAGAAATTTTTTTTATTGGAAGTTTAAAAGTTTTTTCTCTTTTCTTGCCAATTTTGCACAATGAGATTTTGATCTCAGTTCATGCTTCCTGTATTTATACAAACTTATATATATATATACATACATATACATATATTTGTTTTTGGGGTCAATGTTTTTGTACAGCAGTTTGGAATGTTGGTTAATGAAATCTACTTAAGAAAATATTATTTTGTACCGTGATCAAGTTGGGGTTGTATTTTGAAAAGATGATTATTTTGTTGACAAAAAGTCATGGTAATTTGTTATATCTAAAAATTGAATTTATAAACTTTGTGCAAAAGAAAAAGAAAAATAATATGTACTGGATACTGATTATTTTTTGTTTATTTAAAAAAAATTCTTAATATTGTGTAGTTGGTAAGAAACATGTTGGAAGTTAATTTTTTGATGAAATAAAACGAGTTGCTTTTTTTTGTATTGACGAATTTGGAAACATTTCGTTATTTCTTTTATATTTTGACAAAGTAAAAGAGCTCTACACCGCTTCAATTTCAAATTTGAACTTGAAAAATTTGTCACCAGGTAGCTACATCTACTAAAAATGGATGGAGTCACGTTATTTGGGGCCCGTGTTCCCAAATCAGCTCTGGTTTTACATAAACATTTAGACGGTTTAGAAAAGCAAATATTCCGAAATTTTGTACAAGGTATAGTGACACGACATGGTTCTATAGCAACAATTAATATTTTTTCTTTTTAATGCTGCAGTTATTGTATCATCAATTGAGGGTAAAGTCATTCCTAATAATTCATTAACTCGCACCTCCGAAGGAAGCAAATCAAAAAATGATTTTGAAATTATTTTCTCTGGTTTGTATTTAATTCTGAAAGCTGCTTTAAAATTGCCTCAAAGTGTGCTAAAACCAGTGGTAAAATAATTAATACAAACGAAATGATAAGAGATTAATTTATGGCTTTATCATTGTAGATATTACAAGAAAATTTAAAGGCACTGAGGTATTGTTTTTCGTTGTTTCGATGTGATATTATATTATTTTAATTTGCTACACTCCTAACTATTTTTTTAGGATACCAAATGAATTTGCTGAAGATTTGACGAATGTCATATACGGCAAAAAGTAAATAAGATTTTACGACGTCAAACTGCTGTATTTAGCAGTTTATTTACTACTGGTACGATGTAAAGTAATAACAAGGTTTTTTGTAATTGTATTTAAGGCGAGCTGCGCTAGATGAAGCTACGTTAAATATGCGACCTAGTTTGCTCAAACTAAATCAACTTAAATGGAGAGTTGACGTTACAATATCAACAAGGTGGGAAAGATGAGAGGAATTAGACTTAGTTTCTTTGGTTGACTGACTTTGACTTGTAGCTTCCTTAGCCGAGTGCTACAACCTTCAATTTTGATTCAGATGGCCTTAAGTGACGGTCGAACGATAACTTTTGAAGTCTCGATTTCCAAGTTTCATTTACTGAGATATAGTGTGGCAAATGTTTTGAAAGAAATGGAAGAGTTGGGAAAAAGAAATATATTTAAATTACAAGATTAAAGTATATATTTATGAAATCATATCAAAACTGGATACAATGTATATCTTATCACTTAATTTATGTGTAATGCAATCTATTAAATGTCTGATACGGTAAATAAAACATTTTCTTTATATTGATTCAATTTAGAATGACGTTGACGTCGTTTGATTTTGGATAAATTTTGTTGTTTTTGCATGGTTTTGTTTCGTGTCCCATATGGCCTCATTAATATTTAATTATTCTTTTATTTTTTTAAAAAGGCAATACATTAATTTTGTCCTTGCAGTGACCTCTAGTGGAGGTTATTGCACTTACAGGAAGAGCCGAATGCCCGGATGTGAATGGAAGCGGCTTAGTTATCTGGCTGCACTGCATTAGTTCGAACTTCGAATTTGGCTTGCTATATACCGCTCCCTTCTTTAGTTTACTCTGTCAACTTACCTGATTTAATATGATGCATTTAAATGAAACTACATTTTCCGTGAAATCTGAAAACAACGAACCTAATTCGGATGAGCGGCTCATTAGACAGTGGCTTATGGATGGAAAAAACCAACAAGGAATTCAATTTGGTAAAGAAGATGAAATGTACAAATGGACTCCTATTCATTGGGCCGCTTATTTCGGAAAGGTAAGTGACAAACATGACAACCATTTCATTTTTTTAAGTTTGTAAAATGAGACTTTATCAATGAAATTGACGAATAATGTCCCGACTTTTAAAAACAACGACAAATCTCACCAATCATTCGGCGCTTTACACTTCAGACTCGCATTCCCATTGGTTGTTATAAATTCAAAATAAAAGCGCCATTTTTTTCCGGGTTTGATTTATTATCTTTTTTCGCTTTCTTAGATGGAGTGCTTACAAGGAATTATTGCATTGCATAAGCCGATTTTGGACCAACCAAGCAGCAATTTTGGACAAACTCCATTACACGTAGCGGCATTTATCGGACAGAAATTGTGCGTGGAATGGCTAATTAATGCTGGTGGGGATGTAAACAAACAGGTGGGTGTGTTTCATCTAATTAGATCAATTCATTTTTATGTATAAAAATATTTCATTTCCAGGATGGTCTCTTAGAAACGCCTTTACATAAGGCCGCTCGTACAGGAAACATCGAATGTGTGGATATTCTAATCAAAAATGGCGCTGAAATAAGGTATTACTGTGATAATCACTGATAATCAAATTTTCAATTGCTCGTTTTTACAGAATTCCAAATAGTGATGGCTTAACGCCAGAAATTATTTGTTATCTTTGCGGGCATATGGAATGTTTTGATTATTTAACTCGCATTGGCCCTCTTAATTTGAGCAATGGTATGGAAAATAATGTTTTTAAATTTTATAGATTTATTGATCTGTGATATGAGCTGTGTTTAGGGTTCCATGAAAGAAAATGTGGGATGTACGATGCCGAGTGGATTCGGAAAGGTTTAAACGGAGGCCACTTTCCAGATATTTCTCAATCCTTTCACAACGGAGGTTTTGTTTCTCAAACTGTGAATTTAGAAATGGATGTTGATGACTTCTCAGTCTTTAAAAGAGGTGGAATTGATTATATTAAGAATGGAAGTATAAATTTATTATCAGGACGGAAAAGAAGCTACGATGACGTTAATTGTAACATTATTAAGCGGATGAAGGCTAACGAAGGTAAAATTTAATTTGCATGTTAGTTGGTATAAATTTTGTAGTGTAGTATATATTAAAAAAAAACATCTGTACTTAGATTGAATGACTATTTTCATTGCTAATTATTAGATTAATTATTAGATGTAAAAATTAAAAAAAAAAACAATATAAGTACAGGTGAAGCGATTATTGCAGCCCAAAGAGATGTCTTGTTTTTGAATTAGTTGAAATTTAATTTCTTTTATACAAAATGATCTTTTTGGACAAATTGAGAAATTAATATTTCAGTTGCTTCTCGAAAGACTAGAAATTTATTAATTTTTTTTTAAATTTAAAAAATTCTGCATTTAGTAGTAATTTAAATTATTTTCTATAGGCATTGAGGAAGCAATTGAATAATTAATATGTATCTTCCGTTTAAAAGCGAAACATTAAATAAAGCCAAGATTTAAATAGCCATACTTAAAGTCGTTTTATTTATAAATTACTATTACTATTGTATTATCTTTTAGTTTACTCAGAAAATATATTATTTTGAATCTTGACTTTGATTAACAAAGTTTGATACCAAAGCAGGGCTTGACGTGCGTGGCCTATTAAAGCTGTTCAAAATTGAAATGTCAACTCCTGGTTTGGTGCATTTTTTAAAATTTAATTGCAATATATTTTTTTTTCTTTTTCTTTTAATAAAATAATAATAGTGTTGTTAGCCCGATAAGTTTTATTTTTATCCCCTTCCCAACTGAGCAGAATGAGATGCAATAAACGATTTGAGGCAGTGGACGGTTGCCACGGAGACCAGTCATCGTTGAATAAATGTATGTGCAGATTTGGCGCCTTTATCAGAGTGGCTGATGCCCAAGGCCTTTATATGGCTTGTATCTAGGCTGGGGAGTAACTAATGGACAGGTGTAAAATCACTACTTGGAATACCGTATGTAAGTTTAAGGATGTGAACTTTGATTTGACAAGTTCACCATGTTTTAATGTAATAAAAGATTGGATGTTATGAACATTAGATGGAAAATAGTCAAATATTTGTTTTGTACGAGTTATAAATCCAGTGAAATGAAAATGTATGTTTAAGGGGAGAAAAACAATGCACATTCACGTGATTTTGATACTGAATATTGTTTCACGAGGGAAAAATTGTGAAATTTAATTATTTGTAATTGTATTTGTAAGGTCGATGTAAAACTATGTGAAACGATTTTATTCGAGAAAATTCATTGTCAAAACATTGATGAAGGGAGAAATTTGTAAATCAATCGTAAAGGTTCTTGTGACCAAATTTGTATTTGTTTCAAGTTTTTGATCAATATTTTAGCCTCGTAAACTCTTAAAAAACTAGTGCAATCATGATAACACTTATTATTACGCTAGTTTGAAAAAGAAACACGTATATACATAACATATATATTTGTTTTAAAAATTTTTCTTTTTGATATGTGTGCTTAGAATACAATAACTTCCGTTGCAGAAGCGGATCTTGCAATTCCAATAGTAGAAAAAGTGAATTGTGCTACTTGCCAGGATATCGGGACGTCTGCATCGGTCGGAGATGCAATCGCGCCGTACATGCGTGATCATCAAAGTGTCTATGGCATTTATGATATCAACAGGCACTTACCTAGATGCATGATGGGATGTTATATTTAAGAACGACTTATAGAATAATGCAAGTCCGATATTTTGTTCTATTTTAACAACATTTAGCTTTGGCTTCTATCTCTCCCCAGCCAGATTTTACAAATGCATGACAACAATTTTAAATATGAATTAAGTGATTACCGGTACAGTGCAATCATTTTCTAAGCTATTGCTATAAAAATGTATATTTTATTTTAGTTTTAAATGATTTTAATTACTTTATTTAAATGAGTGCACAAGTATCGCAAAAACTATCAAAGAAATCGTGAATCTAGCGTTTAATATAATTATATTATTTCATTCAGATTTCTTTTTAAATTTAAACGATTTTATATTTACATGTATAAGCTCTCGTTATTTCTAAATTGGCAGTTTTAAATTTGATGTTTTTTTATTATGCAGATTCTACCAATGGATTTGTAATGGACCAAGGCACTGTGCAATTCCAAACACAACAGTCTGTACACACAGGAAACATGTACAGTCTTTATGCATACAGCACCTTGATAGCTGATGTGCACGGATCATGAAATTTTTTTTTAAGAAATATTTTTGTAGTAATCTCTTTATACGCTAACGCTGTGGATATAAAACTGCAACATTAATCTTGGCATTTTTTTCTTTGTAAGTTATAATTGTGAAACTGGCAATGGATGTATGTAGTTATAAAAAAATGTTTATAATAAAAAAAAGTGGCGTGTGCGCAGCTTTTGATTTATTTACAGGTTTCTACAGTAATGAAAGATTTTTGTACAATTACAAGTTCAGTCTGGCATCTCGATGGCAAGTTTTGGTATTATGACTCGTGGTTCCGGATTGTAAGACTTCAGACGGTGTGACATTTCCATTTTTCGAGTAATCAATTCGTCCGGGTTATCTCGTTCATCACTTTGTAAAGTATAAGAAATGTTTCCATATTCTTGTAAAAGAGGACAAGCGCCTAACAAGAAGTGACAGAAGTCTTTTCGGATCCCAAACCACCCTAAAACAAACGTTAATATTAACTAATAGATTAATTTGTTACGCTGCACTCACAATGATTTCCTCCTTTAGATCCAAATGCCATACAAATTAGAGATAAATATGAAAGGAACATGGGTGAAATGCTCGCTACGAAAGAAAGTGCTTTCGGGTCACCGTCAAGTTTGTTGGCAACGAGAACCTACAAAATCAAAGTAAATTAAAATTTAAGAGTAGATCATGTTAGATCATGTAGATCATCTTGAAATTACCTCGGCTACCAGCATAGGGACAACCAGAAAACTGTATGCAACTGCTGAATTGACGCTAGTTCTTCGGTGTTCAGGATTTACATCGTTAGAACGCAGCAGAATTGTTGCGAATATAATAGCATATAAAACGCCTATCAGTGCCAAGCACATAACGATCCAGAGCGGCACAAACACAACCTGTTAAATATGATATTTAATGAAGTTAGATAACAATATTTCCTAATTTTATACGCTATTACCACCCAGCTCCAGATAATAAATTCATCGAGTCTTAACGCTAGGAAAATAAACTGAAGAATATTGACGGAGCAAAATAATTCTAATTCAAACGAACGATCATGTTTGACTGACCAAATGCAAATGGCGATGGAAATAATGGATATAAAGATGAGAGGAATAAAAACGAGGATCCAGAAATGACGATTGTTTTCTAGTTTATCACAGACTAATAACTCAAACATTAAAAGCAGTAGATGAAGTGCTAAACAAATAAGCATAGCTTTATAATGAACATATCCTTCGCCTTCAACTCTGTTAAATAAAAAAAAAAATTAATGACGTAAAGTAATGATGAGTATTGATGAGTTTATTTACCTGTACTGAGGATGTCTCCACCAAACATAGCTACCCATTAAAGCTCCTAAAATAGCTGCACTCTTCCAAAACCAGATAGGTAAGAATATAACCCAATAATTCCAATTTATTACATCATCGAGTCGCAGTGCAAACAACAATGTGAAAATCAAAAGACATGAGTAAACCAGAAATTTACTAAACGAAAAATAAATAATTATAAGTAATGTTTACAATTTTTTTAAAAAAATATTTGCTGGTAGATCACCTTGGATTGAAATCTTGAAATAAAGTCTGAAGATTCATTCCCTTGCATTGTTTTCACACTAATTATCAATTAATCATCTCATAACGATTCGGAATAAATCTAGCTTAACTGACTAAATGTAATTCGTGTATTATTCTGTAATGGCGCTACTGGTCAGTCAATGGCGCAACATGAATGAGTTAATTTCAGTAATTATTAAGTAATTATTTCAACAAACTTTTTAAGTTTAAAATCGTCAAAAAAAAATCACATAGATTTTAATACCAGTTTGATGACATAAAAAATAGTTTAATACGACTGCATCAATCGTAAAAAGCGTTCCGTTTTAGAAAATTATTGACATACATGACGTATTAACAAGTAGCACCAAGCTCGACCCGAGAATTCGATAGCATTCAGGTTGTTATGGCAACATATTTGTATGGGAGTACATTTGTCTTATAAAAGTATGACAGACTCAAATTATACAACAAACAAAATGCGTTTGACATGCATTGTATTGCAAATAAGTTGCAATTTATGAAAACTTACATGAGATTCCATTGCATTTATTTCCAACGTAATGCAAAATGATAACAAATATGCTACATTGTGTTGGAAGCAGACATGCTTCCATAGTTTTATGATACGCATGTGCTTCCATATTGAAAATGAGGAGGATACACGAAATGAGGATGACGTCTACAGACCTGCGCTGTGATTGGCTGTCGCCAATTGTGGTCTTCAGTCTTTAACTATAATGGCGGTCGGTAAGAATAAGGGCCTGTCTAAAAGCGGCAAAAAGGGCATGAAAAAGAAGATGTAAGTACAAAATATTTTTTTTATCAAAAATATAAGTTAGATAATATTATTACTTTTCTCAAATTTGATTTAAATGTCTGTTGAAAATTACGGATGATAAAAGATTAAACTAAAATTCACACATGTTATATACGAGTACGGGAGTAAATTAGTAAATACATTTTTTTTGTTATTTATAGCATTGATCCATTTACGAGAAAAGATTGGTACGATGTAAAAGCACCATCGACCTTCACAAGTCGTCAAATCGGCAAAACTTTAGTCAACCGAACGCAAGGAACTCGTAAGTATATTGTTATTTTGCATTTACAACAAGATTTTTTATGAATACGGGTGTCTATTTTCAAGGAATCGCATCCGAGGGTTTGAAAGGCCGTGTCTTTGAAGTGTCATTAGCTGATTTGCAAAACGATGAAATCGCATACAGAAAATTCCGTTTAATCGCAGAAGACGTGCAAGGTCGTAATGTGTTGACCAATTTTCATGGCATGGATTTGACCACTGACAAATTGAGATCGATGGTGAAGAAATGGCAGGTAACGCATGAAACGTTTTAATTAATTTAAACAAAAGTAAAGTTAAAATTGCATTTGTCAGACTCTGATTGAAGCCAACGTCGATGTGAAAACAACTGACGGATATTTATTGCGATTGTTTTGCATCGGCTTCACAAAGAAATGGCCACATCAAGCCAAAAAAACATGCTACGCACAACACACTCAAATTCGTCAGATCAGGAAAAAAATGGTTGATATAATGACTCAAGAAGTGACATCCAACGATTTGAAAGGACTCGTCAATAAATTGTAATATTAAAAATGATGAAATCTTATTTTTGCGTTATATAACTAATACGTTTTCATATGGCATTTAGAATTCCTGACAGCATTGGTACAGACATTGTAAAGAAGTGCCAAGGAATTTATCCTCTGCACGACGTTTATATTCGTAAAGTGAAGGTGTTGAAGAAACCAAAGTTTGATCGTAAGTAAAACAGACAACAAGAACAACTAACATTTTAACTAAAAAAATTTTTTTTACAACGCCAGTGGGTAGATTGCTTGAATTGCACGGTGAAGGCACAGGTACTGGTAAAGTTGTTTCCAGTACTGACGAAGCTGGCGTGAAAATTGACAGACCCGAAGGTTACGAACCACCGGTGCAGCAATCTGTTTAATGATTTACCAATAAAGAATTTCAGAAAAACCACCCGAAAACACTTTATTGCAGCTAAAACTTGTATACATATTGAAGTTTCCTATTTTTCTTTCAATCAATCAGTCGTCCCAAACGTCGCCGTATTTTCCTTTTTCTGCAAAAAAAAAAAAATGAAAGAAAAAACAATTTGTACATATATTCAATAATTAATTGCATTAATGGCATACTTTGGCGCACTGGTTTTGCTGGTGGATCAGAATACACAGTTGGTGGTGGTGGAGGTAATTGAGGTGGAAGTTTAGGTTCGGGAGTGCGTTTCAAAAAATTATCCCTGATCTTGTTGTCGTATTCTGATCGGTTTTTATCTCTCAATTCGTCGTAGGTTGTGTACCTGGAAGGCACGGGTGTTGGTACGTCATCTTTCACCGTTGATTCGCCTAAATCAGAATTGGAAATTAGGTCGATTAAAAAAAATTGAGCAAGAGAATCTTTACTGTCTAAAGTAGGCCTCATCGAGTCATCTAATCCCTCATAGACGATGTTTTTGTCAGTGTCAACACCAATTCTGTCTACAGGTTCGTAGTTGAAATTGGAGCTATCAGCAGCACCGGTCCTCTGCGCCGATCGTAAACTTTCACCAATGTCGATGTCAAGTCTGAAATGTTTTAGGATGTCAAGTCGAGTCAGTAATTAATTTATGTAGGAATTGTCGATAACTTACTTATCGTAGTTGCCCCTTTCTTGTTTTTTCCGTAATGCCTCACCTAAATGACTATTAGGTAGTTGCATTATTTTCTCTACACATTTTTGTTGATAAGAAAATTTTCCAACTATGTAGCCTATGAATCCTGCAGTCATTACTTTAAAAGCAGATCCCCAGCGTGGATTTGGGCGCAAGTAACCGGACTTTACGGCAAAATGAACACTTGCCATTGCAACGGTACTGAAGGGGACACCTTTATAGGTTGTAATATGCTTTAGTGAAATGTTTTATCAAATATTGGTATTTGTTTACATACATCGAAAATAAAAACTTTCACGATTGCATTCTCGGAGTACTTTTATTTCTTCTGGTGTTAACCGAATTTTCTATAAAAAAGAAAAAGAGAAGAAAAAGTTTGCAAATGTATGATGTAACATTTTTCTGAATCGTTACGTGATTGTCGGTTAATTTTATTTACCTGGGGATGGGCTGTTGGAGGCTCATGAGGTACTGTACTTGATGGGTTTTCTGCGTGAACCATCAGATTCTTTTCGAAAGAAGCCATTTTGCATGCTCAAATTATTCTGAAAAAATTGCAGACATAGGATTTTTTTTACGTCAAGTGTGCATCATATAGTTACAGTGCAGTGTAGCATACCTACATTAGTTGCGAGACTATTCTGACGTCATAAAATAGTGTAACGATCATTTGAAAATTATTTTTTAATTTTCGTTTTAATAGTGTTTGAAATTTTTGGATTCGTATTTTCCAAGCTATTTTCTCGGTTGTGCAGACTTAAAGATAACCCTTTCTTTAGAGCGTCGTTTTAAATGTCTCAATTTTACATCAGGTGGCAGTTCTTACTGTGGAAGTTTCCACAGTAAGTTTTCATTGGTTAGTCAATGAAGGCGTGTTAATTTGTGATTTCCGCTACGTAGTTAATTCCATGGTAGAAAGAAACCATGGTTAATTCATTCATTCAGGAGTTTTTTCAGGAGCAACAGGTTTGCGGTGGTCAGAGTGAGTTGAATTTCAGTTAGTTTTCTAGTGCTTTTTTTCCCTAGTGTTTTTTTAGTGCTTTTTAGTTTTTAGTTTTATAGTTTTATTTTATTCTTTATATCGACTTCTTTTCAGAGCATTGTGATACGCACTATGCATATTTAATTTCGATACGTAATTTCGAGATGTAATTTCGAGTTGTAATGTTAATGTCTCCATATTGGTTTATATGTATAGTTGTTGTTTAATTGATTAGGCATTTTGCCGGTGCTGAATTAAGTTTAGTTCTTGTAGTAATTGCTCATTTCATTCTATTTTCTTCCAGGTTTTTCTATAGTCGTGGCGGGTTAAGGTCAATGGCAACGAGGTGAGTAATTGAGTTTTCAGTTTGTAATTTACATTTTCTTCCAATTTATTTTCACTGTTTACTGATTCTGTTACTTATCGTTCAACTTCAGCTACTTCATGACACTTTCTTTTACATTTTTTTATTACCGTACATATTTTTACTTTAGTTTCTTTTACATTATTTTTATTACCGTATATATTTTTACTTTCAGTAATTAGTAGAGGCGAGAAAATGTAAATTAGTAGCAGCGAAAAAATGTAAGCTAATTTACATTTTCTCGTCACTAATTTACATTTTTTCTTACGCATTTAGTTAGTTTAATTTTGTTTTATTTAATTTCGCCGTAATTTAGTTGTACCATTTAATTTTTCATCATTACGTGAATTTTTTTTACTAATATTTTGCATTTTTATTTTATACAGGTTACATCAGATTCATCTTTGAAGAATAAGTCTTTATATTCACTTGTAAATAATTTGTAAAAATTATATAATAAATTATTTAAAAAATAATCTTTATTAAAATAAAATTGTACAAACAAGAATAAATAATTATTTTTTTTTTTAAAAAAAGGTTACACACGTTTTTTTAAAAAGGGGAGAGAGGAACACATCCCACAAAATTTTTTCCTAAGTCATTCCTCATTCTCCTGACTTAGCCAGTTTTGAAAAAAAATTTGGCAGCATAACGCCCTTACAATGAAATTTTAGGACTCTGAAAAAAAGGTCATGCATTAAAAATAATATAAAAAAAATAAAAAAAAACCAGCCCTGTGTCGGAGTCACGGACCCGAAGTCCGGATCCGCTCGGCGATGTCCTGGCCCGT